>CDMY01000469.1:0-52523 GCA_001179505.1 Vitrella brassicaformis | reverse complement strand
GGGGGGGGGGGGGGCACACATGAGTGTGGTCCGTTTGGCGTCGCTGTCGTTCGCGGCCTTGGACGCCAAGTAAGCGTCGTAGCACCACCAGAACACCTGCACACACACATACATCCACAGGCACGTGTGTATGGCTGTGTGTGTGTGTGCGTGTGCGTTGATGTGTGTGTGTACCTGTGCCCTCTTCTGCGCTGTGGCATTGCCTCTCCCAACACGCGCGATGAGGTCCCGCAGGAACCCTACGATCTTGCTGCACCCACCCACACCCCAAGGCACACAATCCATCCATGTGTGTGTGTCTGTGGTGCCTTCGACAATCCATACAAGTGTGTGATCCTCATGCTTCTGTCGAAGAAGTCCTCCACCTTGGCATGGTCCGCAGAACTCACCACCCCAGACATGTCGGTGTCGCCATCATCAGCTGAGGCGGCCGATGGGTAGCAGTCGGTGTGCAGGAAGTTGGGCTGCATGCCCTGCAGAAGGACAGACACAGAGACACAGAGAGGGAGAGAGAGGAATGGGCGTTTGTGTGTGCACAAAGACACAGATTCATTGGGTACCTCAATGGGGAGTTTGTCGAGTCTGCTGACGGCCGCCGCCCCCGGCAAGTAGATCGACACACTCCCGTGGGTCGTGATGGTGCCGTCACGCTGCACACATGCACACACATACACACACAGGGAGAGAGAGATCCACTCACACAAGGTGTGGTGTGATGATACGGAGACATACCACTTTGAGAGGGACGTCCTTTGCGAGTTCTGAGGTCATGTGCGGGAGGTCGTAGAGGAACACAAACAGCGACACCCACTGCTGACGAGTGGCACGCTTCAACGCCTGTGCACACACACACGCATTCCTCTCTCTCTCTCTCTCTCTGCGCGCGCGCGTGTGTGTAGGGGTGGGTGCGTCTTTATACCGTTCTGATGTCTTTGTGCTTGAGGCACTTGACGTAGAAATCCGGGGTGGCCGCCCGCACGCCGATCGACTCCAAACGCTCCGACCTTTACACACAACATACGGAGAGAGAGAGAGAGGGATAGAAATGTGTGAGTGGCCGTGTGTGTGGCGGGTACCATTTGTCTGTGCTGTCGCTGTATTTCTGCCAGATGATCTTCTCGCTGCGATAGAAAGCGGCAACCTTCTCGACTCCTGACCACACACAGAGACATCCAAATCCACACACACATGTCCACCAGTCCATGTGTCTGTGTGTGCGAAATGCGTTTACCGAGCAGCGATTCGGCCCACTGGGTGAATGCCGTGTCGGCCATTGTGCCCTCCTTGGCCGCGATGAGCGCCCGTCTGTCGGGCGTGAAGACGCCCGGGATGAGCAGCTTCTCGCTGCCCTCCCTGTAAGTAACACACACACACACACACACACACACATATACACACACAGGGGCGCGGATCTCTCTCTCTCTCTCTCTGTGTGTGTGCGTGCAGAGGTGTGGCTCACCTGAGTCCGTTGAGTATCTCCTCGGCGACGCTCATCGGCCGATCTTCGTCCTCATTGCGATCAAACACTCGCGACACGTCGCGCACATTGCTGCAGCCGATGCCATCAGACACACAGACGCACACACACAGAGAGGGTGTAGGTATGTGTGTGGAGGGTGGAGGGGAGGTGGGGAGAGGCACCTCATGGGTATGAATCGCGGCAGCAGGTGGGCGTACTGCTGGAGGGACGAGAGCACGTGCAAACCCTGCAGCCGCACAGATGTGATCGACCAACGCACTTGTGTGGGTGTAGGCGGACTGACCTTGGTGTAGACGTGTCTGATGTTGCCCGCCAGCCAGAAGTTCCACACAGATGTAGAACAACTCTCACCTGCACACACATACACACATATACACACCCACTCGCAGTGATACACACACGCACCCCCATGAGGTCTGGCTGCTTACGCGAAGCCACCAGCCGCCAATCAGCGTTGACCAACACGGGCAGGCCAGTGCGCTCCTGATCTGCACACACATACACACAGAGAGAGAGGTCCACACACATATGCCTATGTCCCTCTCTCTGTGTGTGTGGGCTTGCCTGTGGGCAGGTATGTGAAGACCATCGGCAGTTCGGTGTCGTCCTTGAGCGCAATGCGGTCGCCGCCGCCGTCCCGCCGGCTGCAGGCGGCCTTGTGACGACCGATCTCGGCGCGCTTCTCTGATGTGCACACAGACAAACAGACAGACAGACAGACAGAATGCACACACATCTAGTGTGTGGGGGCGATCTCTCTCTCTCTCCCTGTGTGTGTACGCATTAGTGTGGAGAGTTCTTCGACGAGCATGGCCACCCAGATGGTGCGCTCCTTGGCGTCCTTGCGGCCCTCGGTGTTCTGCACACACACGCACACACACCATTGCGTGTGTGTGTGTGTGTGTTCTCGGGGAGAGGGGGTGAGGGCTATGTGACCTTTGCGATGTTGGATGGGACGTTGAAGGTCTGTTCGATGACGAGGTAGGGCCGGTCGATGGTCAGACCACCGCCCGCACCAGCACTCGCAGCCGCCGCAGCCGCCGCACCGCCACCGCCACCGCCACCCTCAACGCGCAACGACAACACTACCAACTGCACACGGACGGACAGACAGACAGACAGACAGACAGGGGGGCGCGTGTGTGAATGGTTCCCTCTCTCTGTGCGTGTGTGCGTGTGTCTTGGGGGTGAGGCGGGTCACCGAGTAGCCCTCCTGTTGGCTGTGCATCACAACTTTCCTCTCCAACACACGCTCGTCCGTCCGAGTGCCGTCCGGCCTCTGCACGCACACCCACACGACGGCAGCCATTCGTCTGTGCATCTGGATGGATGGATGGATGGAAGGGCACCTCAGCGGAGATCTTGATGGTGTCCGGTTTGTCCAGGAACAGGAAACACTCGGGCAGCAACTTCTGAACACACAAGGGACAAGGGATGAATGGTGATGCTGGACCGATGTGTGTGTGTATATGTGTGTGTGGTGGGGTGGTCGAGGCGTACGGTTGTGAGTTTGTCGTAGATGGTGTTGTAGTGTGCGTCGGGGTCCCTGCTGCTCTCGGGGGTGCCGATCGACAGAGCGATGCAGGTCTTGCCCTGCGCCCCCCATCCACACACACACACACACACACACTTGTGTGAGAAAGAAGGTTGGATGCACAGCTCACCTTGATGAGCTCTCTGATGTCTGTGGGGATGCTCTCCTTCTGAATGAAGTCGGGCACCACCAACCTGTGCCAACACATACACAACCACTCCATCTCCCTCTCTAGGTTAGTTGGTGTGTGGGAGTGTGTGTGTGGTTACCAGACGCCGGCATCAGGGTGCTCGTGTTTCCTCTGGCGGAAGAAGTACTGCGAGTCCGGCTGGTCGGACAGAATGTACGCGAACCTACACACTCACACACACACAGAGAGAGAGAGAGGTGCGCGCCTGGTTTGCCTGTGTGTGGTTTGTACTCAGCGACTCTGAAGACGCTCTTGAAGCCCTGCCCCTTCTCCCCCACAAACTTGCCGCCCGCATCCTTCTTGGTCGACTGCATGCACCCATCATCCACACACACATGGGAGATCTCTCTGTGGAGGAGTGGGGGGGTAGTAATGAGTGGTACCCTGCCGAGGTCGCAGATGGCGTCAACATCCGTGCCCCTGAACCCCCGCTCATTGTACACCTGACCACACACAAACATTCACACACACATTCACGCACTCATTCTTTCTCAGCCATGTTGTCGATCGATGTCCACAAGCACCCACCAGCAGCAGGCAGCCTCTGTCCTGGATGCACTCCTCAGGCACAGGATGCTTCGCGTCCATGTCGCTGCACCACACACACACAATTACACACAAAAGTGGGCATACACACGTGGCTAGGGGTGTGTGTGTGTGTGTGTGTGTCGGGCATACTGGTCCAGCCAGTCTTGTCTGTGGATGCAGTTGAGCGGGTCCCTCCGCAGCAGCCTTATCTCCAACACACCTTTCTCGCCCTCAGGCAGACTCAGCTGCGCGTCGCTGCATGGGATGTGCAGAAGGCAATACATGTGTTTGCGCGTCTGTCTGTGGATGGATGGATGGATCTGTGTGTGTGTGTGTGTGTATGTGGACGCACCGGACGTTCTGTACAAGCTCCTCTACACAGTGGTCCGCCTCGCTATTGACCTGATGACACACACACACCCAGAAAGAAAGAGAATGGGCACTCTTCTTCCCTTCCTCTCTCCCTCCCTCCCTCCGTCGCCACATACATTGACGGCAACGCCTTTTAGGACGTTGTTGAGCGCCCAAACCAAGGTCTCCTGACCGCCTCCCGACGACGATGATTCAGATGCAGCTGCACACACCCACACATCCACACATCCGTGCACATGGACAGATCTGTCATGTGATTGCGTGTGTGTGCCTGTGCCGACCATCCATCCTACCTCCAATGCGAAACCTATCCAGTCGGATCTTGTCGATGACCTGCTTGGGCGCCAGGTGCTCCGACTGGTCATCCTCAAGAGTCTTCTTGCCCGTGCCACCGGCCGCCGTGGCCGCCATCGGGAGCTGAGAAAATGGGAGATCTCGCCTCAGCTCGGCGGACGGACCATTTCAGGAGGACAGACGGCCGGAATCTACACCTACTGAACGAAACATGACTGAAATTCGCTTCGCCATTGGGGTCGATCGCGATCGATTGGCAAAGGCGAGTGGATCTGCTTTTCTCGACGCCTCGCTCCGTCTGAGGGTGGTTTGCATCGTCTTCAGGCCTTGGGTTGCACAAAATCTCGTTTCCATCCATCCCCAAGGGCGCCCGCTCATCTCTTATGTGGCGTCTTGTCTGTCTTGGCGCATGGGTGTGGGAATGTTGGCGCGTAGGGCAGCAATGAAATTGAGATGCAATCACAACCAACGATACTTGATAAAGCAGACATGTTCACTCGAGTCATGGCTGACACGATGAAGGGACGAAGAGACGAGGACAGCTAGGCAGACAGGCAGGGGTCATGAAGACACAAAGCGTCAGAAAACGGCAGCAGCCACCAACGCACACACCCGCACAAAAAAAAGGTTGACAGCCAGCCAGCCACCAGATAAGACACACGTACTGCATCGATGCACCAGCAGGCAGTGCACCAGCAAGGGAAATTCCTGGACAGACCCACTGCTTCAGAAACCGCGGCAATTCGCACGCTGGCCGGCGTGCCACGGCATGCGATCGACAGACAGCGTGGGGTCGCGATCATACCACTTCCTCCCGTCCAAAGTGCCCTCAGGTGGTGGTCTGTCTGCTCCGTGTGGTGTGTTGTCTGTGTGCGTGTGGCCAATGCGTTTAGCCTCGGTGTGACCTGCATGCATCCGTGGATGTTTTCAATCTTGTGATGCGGTGAGAACCGTCGCATTTCGAAGTGAGGGCCTTTCATTCAAGGCCCCAAGTGTCACACCACCGACTCCATTTTGTGACGCTCTTATTGAGAAAATGCGAGCACAAAAGCAGACAGCAGGCAGCAACGTGATACGTAGTGACGTCATTAAGTCGGTGCACACAGATTGCATCCACACAGACACCATGACACACAGAAAGCATCCTGAGAACACAAGGCACCACCAATGCAGCCTCTCCCTCCCTCTGTCTGTCCTTCAGTGCATATACGCAGATCATCAGACCAATGGCACACATGACATAGACACAAACAGCCAGGCACCCATGCGGCCGCACGAGACTCAATCAGTTCTCCAAGAGGCTCAGCCCTCCATCATCTGTCTGATTTTCTGTTTGTGAACGCAGCCATCCAAAAACACCGCCAGACAGCCACGAGAGACACACTCACTATCACAGTGCATCCGCAGGGAAATATCCCGACAGACCCCGACCCTGCAGGCACTGAGGCAGCTTACGTGTGCTGCCAGGCACGAGGTCGGTGTTGGGTATCTTCTGTCCGGCCTGCCATCGAATGGGCGTGATGGGACACTGGGGGCTGCCGTCAGCATTCTTCACTCCATGCCAGGTGCCGTCAGGGAAGAGGGTGCCGCTGTGGGCCAGGCCCTCTCGCCACTCGCCATCAAACCACAACACAGGACCATAACCGTCGTAGTATGCTCTTCCCTGGCCGTGTTGTTTGCCGTTCTTCCACCCGCCCTTGTAGACGGCATTGTTGCGGCCGTCTCGCAGTTCCCCCTCGCCATTTGGCTGCCCGTCTTGTGTCTCGCCGTGATAGTAGCCCACCAGCTGTCCCTTGTCGTCTCTGAGCTCCATGAAGCCCACCTTTCCCTCCCCTCTGTTTGTCTTCTCTCCGTTGGCCCACTCGCCGTCGTACACCAGCTGGCCGTCACCGCGGAACTCCGTCCCTCGGCCGTGTCTCTTGCCGTGTTGCCAGTCACCACTGAATACGACAGACCCGCCAGGTTTCCGCACAGTGCCGCTGCCGTGGGGCTGCCCATTCAGCTTCTGCCCGTCGTAGATGCGATACCTTTCATTCAATGGCTGTGAATGATACTCGGGGTCGTCTTCCCAGGTCAGACTGCCCACCATAATGGAGTTGGCTTCCAGCTGTCGAATACGGCCCTCAAGTACACTGCGCTCCCGTCGCCACTCATCTCTATCCCTTGCTCGGTCCGCCCGGTGTCGTGCCTCCAGCTCCTCCATTTGTCTTGTCAGCCGGGCGGCAAGTGCCTCTTGTGACCTTTGAAGGTCCTGCCCCTGCTGCATGATGTCGGCCGCCACCACAGTGTAAGCGCTTGATTGAGCGGAGGGGCTGTCGTCCGTGTGCTGTTCGCTCATTGTGGGTAATTGTGGGAGAAGAGATTCACTTAGTCAGCCTGGCAGCAAACACACACACCAACAGCAGCAACGGGCATTGATTAATCAGGACGGGATGGAAGGGACCTGTTACTTACCTTTCGTTTCCGGTGGGGCCAGCAACCGGGATGACCGCTGAAGCATCGCAGGACCTCTTTTCCCCGCAATTGTTCGTCGTTGCAAGGTCTCCGGGAGTCTTCCCCTTCTGTGCTTCTTGTGCGCATTCCCGGCACAGCTCAGGGCTCGCAAAGAAATCCGTAAAACAGTTGCATTGAGCGTCGCGATCTGAGACGGGGGGACAAACAAAAAAGAAAATATTTCAAAAATCTTGGGGCTCCTCTTTTGTGGCGAGGAGCGTTCAGTGAGCTCTCTGCATCCGCTCTCTTCCTTGCTGTGATATTCTTGCGAAGAGGGCCGGCCGTAATCGGCCGAACTCGAGAGGTTTCGACGCGTCCGAGAAGTTCGAATCGCAAGCGGCCATAAGGTATGAGTGTGAGGACGGGCAGCCCACAGCAGTGAGGGAAAAGAGGTCCCTCTGCCGTAATGCCGTCGACGCTCATGCAGCTCTGCATTGAGCTATGATGGCATGATGGCGTGCCGATGACGGCGGCTCTCTGCTGTGTGTGTTGTGCTGCAGGCTGCCGGAGAAAGAACCGACGCCGGCAGACAGGTCTCCAGCTGCCAGGCAGCATCTGTCCGTGTCCTCGAAGGAAGGCCTTGAGCGGCAGCCAGCCATGGATACGTTGAGGTGCAACAGAGAACAGCCTTAATGCTCACATTGATGTGACGCACCGCACAGTCATGACAGACAGATGTTGCCCGGATGGCGTGTGTGTCTGTCTGTGTGTGTGGTCAGGTGGATGTGGCAACAGATAGCGGGCCGTCGGCAGCTGCAAGCCCCCGCCGATGCGCACACGCTTGATACGGTCCGACTGAGGAGCGAATGTGTTGATCGTGCTATGTACTGTTTGTTGTCGCGTCGCAGCAGGAGGGTGACGTTGTGTATGTCAGGCCGACCTACCTGTCCTGGATGGACGAGCTGGTTCTCTTCCTGGTGCCACCACAGGAGACCCAGCGCGTCCTGCAGGTCGATGCCACGCTGCTGGTGCCACCCCACAAAGCCGACCCGCCGCGCACCCCACCCGCACCAGACGCCGGCATGCCCCACACACACACACCCGCCGGCAGCGAGCCATGCGTTGCCCTGCCCAGCCCCAGCTGCCACGGCGAGGACCATCTCACTCGCCGGGGCGTGCGTCGGTGGCGGCGGCTCTCTGCTGCGTGTGTTGTGCTCCAGGCTGCCGGCGACGGCCAGGGGTGCGAGGGTGTGTACGTCGGTGAGTGGGTCGGGGGCAGGGGCGGTGGGGTGGCCAAGTACGAGGGCGAATGGGCCAACCAGACGACAGAAAGGTACAATGAATACCCACAGACACACACGATGAGGGAGGGAGGGAGGGAGGGAGAAACAAGCGCACCGTGCGTGTGTCTGTGTGCAGTAGGTCTGCTGACGAGCGTAGCGTCTCTGCGGGTGCCGGTGTGGAGTGCCTGGAGGTGGTCATCGACACCCCGCCCACACCACAGGAGGGCGAGGACGGCCGGGGGGGGCGCTGGAGTGGGTGTGGGTGTGGGGGTTGCGGCCGACGATCATGGCGAGCACAGGCCAGTGAGGCAGCACGACCATATCGGGCCTGACGGCCACAACGAGACGGGCAAGGGGCGCGAATCGGATCAGGTGGGTGAGGGGCACAGACGACATGGAAGACAAATTGGTTTGTATCGTGGTGGCTGTATGTAACTACTTGTGCAGGTTGCCGCCACACAGCCGCCTGGGGACGCGCCGGTCGACCGAGCGACGACCGCCTCGCCAGTGCGGCCGATGTCGCGGGCCGTCGACCGCCTGAAGGTCGAGGTAATCCTGACCGTCAAGGTGGTCGACGACGCAGCCCTCTTCCACAACCCGACGGCCATGAGCAACATCTCAAACCAAAAGGAGCTCATGTGAGTGAGTGAGCTGCATGTGTGCGCTGACCGACACACTCATATGTATGGTGGGTGGCATTGGTGTGGGTGTTTGTCGATGGATGATTGATTAATTCAGGTATAGCGTCACGGAGGAGGCCATCGCCAACCTGACCGCACAGGCCGTCGCCAAGGTGTACCCGGAGGGCCTGATCTTCGAGCCGTGCGTCGGTGCCGGTAAGGAGGGATAGCAGACGAGACGCCCACACCCTCAGAGCACTTGATTTACCCCATCCACCACACTACTACGTGTGTGCGTGTGTCTGTTGTGTTGTGATGTGTTGTGCAACGGGCAACTCGGTAGCGTTAGCCCGGCAGGGCCTGGAGGTCTATGGCTGCGAGGTCAACCCGGTCCACTATGCCATCGCTGAGGCCAACCTCTACAAGGCATACGGTACGGTGGGCAGGCAGGAGGACGCCACACCAACCAACTCGGCGAACTTTCTCTTTCTTTCTTATTCTTGTGCGTGTGTGTTTTGTTTGTTTGTTTGGGTGTGTGTGTCTCGCCTCCCTCCCTCCTTTGCTAATACGATACATACAACCAGGTATGAGTGAGGGGCAGGTGATGCTGTGCGAGGAGCCCTTTGAGGAGGTCACCGACCGACCGCATCGACAAGCACCTGCTGATATGGGGGATGCTTCGACCCCCGAACGCCAAGTTCGATGCGGTAAGCCAAGCCCACACAGCACAGCACAGCAAGCTGCCTGCCTCTGTGCATCTGTCCCCGCCACACACACATCATGGTCGACCATCTTACGTGTGTCCGTGTCTGTCTGTCTGTCTGTCTGTATGTCTGTGTGTGTAGGTGTTTGCTGATTTCCCATGGGGGCCGCACTACAACAGTCACTCCCACCACTTCAACTTGTCCACCATGGGCCCCGACGGCAGATGGGTGGGCGGAATTGCCTTGCTTGCAAGGAAGGAGCAGACAGACAAGAGCTTGACAACCGATCCGATGGCCATATGCACTCACTGCACACACACATGTGGTTTGGTTGATTTGGTTGGGTTTGTTCCTGGCTCAGATTGCATACGAGAGGATGGCCGCCATGTGCGACTTGAGTGACTCGTTCGTCTTCAAGAGCCCCCGTCAGGCCTCTCTGGGCGATCTGGTACATAATAAGTGACCAACTCACGGACGCCGGCCGCTCTCTTGCACACACCGGCTGTCTGTCTGTCTGTCTGTATGCTCGTAGGCCCGACTGGCCCAGCACATGGCCAGCGTCACGCACAAGACATTCGAGCGGCCAAGCAGGGTCGCCCACATCCGTTCCACCAGATCAAAATCGCGTCGGCCTACATCGGACACATAGCCAAGAGGTACATAGATACCAATCAATCAGCAGTTTCCATCTCTGCTGCACTGCATGACTGTTTGATTGCACGTCCACTGACTGACACGTTTAAATGTGTGTGCTGTGCAGGATGGCCGCCACGACCCACCGCCATCTGAGGTGCATCCCCAGGCCCACCACCACCACCGTCACTGAGACCGTCAAAAGCGGCAAGATGTGGACCGACGGAGCCACGCAGCGCCTGAGCGTCTTTGCCATCGTCCATGCGATTGCTGTCTACATTTTATATGACGGTGAGTGTTGACGTGACGGTGCGTGCCAATAGGTGGATGGGGGCGTGCGTATGTGTCCCTTTCTCTCGCCATCTCCCTCTCCCTCTCCCTCTCTGTCTCTGTCTCTGTCTGCACACGCCATATGCACCGCCTCTCCGCTTCCTGCCCGACCGATAGATGTGTGTGGACGGGATGACATACTTACTTAGTCACAGGATTGGTTGGATCCGGATGGATGGATGTAGCTAAGATGCATTGCTGACAGACAGACGGACGGACTCTCTCTCTGTCTCTCTGTGTGCACATCTACCTACCAATGTGTTCATATGCACCTCACCGTCTCTCCCCTTCCCTTCGTGTCCACCAGCGGCATAAGCGCCGCCCCTGTCGGTGGCACTGATGGATGTGGACGGACGGTGGCGTGTTGATGTGGTGACTCACTCCTCGGATGACTGGCTAAGTGGACGGATTCATGGATGGATGGATGGGTGTGTGTGTGTGTGTGTGAAGGTGCTGTTGTGAGTGAGTGCAGCGCCACCAGGGCGCCGATGGATAAATGGCATCAACGAATGTGCTGATGACTGACTGAAGGAGGCGTGAGTGCCGTATGTCACTGCAGACACACACCACCACACACCATTGCAACACATGCATCGATCCATCAAGTGCATTGTGTGTGGAAATCATTCCAACGATTCGGTTGCGGTGCACATTTCCCGCACACTTACACATGCGCGTCACAATGCATGCCTTTCTGTGTGTCCGCCGTGCTGTGGCAAAGGTGAGGACGCCAAAATATGGACACTGCATTGACGACATGGCAATGCACTTTCGGTCTCAAATCAATGGCAAGAGTGCAGCAAACACACCCACACGAGAGTCGTCAGGGCCATGGTGTGAAAACCTGTCTGACCGATCAACTTACTTTCAGCCCCTTACACGCACACAGACAGCAAAGAGAGACTCAGACACACATCGGCAGACAGACAACCGCACGCAGCCGTCGAGTCTCGTAAGGCCACAAACCATCGAATAAAACAGACACTGCACTGCCTCTCTCCCTCCCCCCAATGGATGCAGACAGACACATCCGTAGACATATGACACACACAACACACAAACCTCCAGACACAAACACACACAGCCAAACAGACGGTCACGAGAGACACACTCACTATCACAGTGCGCCAGCAGGGAAATATCCCGACACACCCTGATCACGCAGGCACTGATGCAGGGCATATCCCCACCCACACAGGTCGGTGTTGGGTATCTTCTGTCCGGCCTGCCATCGAATGGGCTTGATGGGCCACCGAGGGCTGCCGTCAGCATTCTTCTGTCCAACCCCGTCGCCGTCACGGAAGAGGGTGCCGCTGTAGGCCAGGCCGTCTCGCCATTCGCCATCAAACCACAATACAGGACCATGCCACTCGTAGAAGGCCTTCCCCTGGCCGTGTCGCTTGCCGTTCACAAAATCGCCCTCATACACGAGACAGATCTTGGTCTCCTTTCCCAGTTGGCATGGGGCGTATTGCTTGCCTTTGCCGTCTCGTTTGCCGTCCGCCCATTGGCCCTCGTAGAGTGAGTTCTGGCCGTCGAGTGTGCGCAGAGTGCCCTCGCCGTGTGGCATCTTGTTGCGGACATTGCCGTGGTACATGCCGCCCTCCCAATGGAGGCTCGCCAACGAAGGCCCCTGCTCGAAGGCCTTCAGCTTCGCCTCGGCCTGCAGACAGACAGACACGCACAGACAGCGCGTAGATGTGTTTCTCTCTGCCTTTTGGCTTGGTTGTGTATACCTCCTCGCACCGCCGCTTCCAGTCTCTGCATTCGGCCTCGGCCTGCTGAGACCGCTGCTTCCACTCATCTCTCTCCCGCTTGTATTCGTCTCTCTGCCCGCTGATCTCGTCAATGAGCTGCTGCTTGGTCATGGCGGGCCATCTCCTGTTGTATCATCTCTGTGTGCACCGCAGTGAAGGCACTCGATTGGGCGTCGGAGAGGGCGTCGTCGTTCATGTTGCCAATCCAGGGATGCGAGCCTAGAAAGCCAAAAGGCTCGCACACAAGCAACCTTTTCCCGAAACCCCTTGTGGTCGCGTGGCGTGTTGGCGGCAGCGCACCGTCGCCATGAGCCTTGTTTGGATGCTCATGCTGCTGCTGCTGCTCTCCGGATCTGTCCTGGTGGCCGAGGCAGATCCGACACTGAACCTGCAGCTGGCCTATCGGGCCCTTCTGGAGCAGAAGCAGGGCCACGGGCACTTCAAATCGACGTCTGGAGAAGCCCGAGCTGTCGAGCTGCAGTCCGGCAACGGCTTGGTGGCGGGGCTGGTTGCCGGATCTTCGGTGCTGTTCACTGTCTTTCTCTTCTTCTGGCACTGCAGTGAGTGAGCACACCGAAACACACACACACACGGATCCGGTGGAGACAAGCAGGAACCTCATCCGCTGTGTTGTGCATGCGCCGTCTGTCCGTGTGTGTCGGTGTGTGTGGGTGTTGCTTTGCTGTGCGCTTCAGTTTGTCGGGGCAATGAGGGTGTGGTGCCTGAGGAGGAGGTGGCGGAGGCGGCCCCGCCCTATGTGGTGGTCGCGTCGGAGAGCGATGAGGGCAAAGACGGTGCACACATCATCCCTGAGGGCGGCAAAGGTGACCGAGGGCACCCCCCACACACAAGCCAAACATCTCAAGACGTCTGTGCTCATGTGTGTCTGTGTGTTTGATTCGCAGTGGTGCAGAACGCCGACACGCACGTCATCCTCGAGCAGGAGCACTCAACCCTCTTCAAGCACGTCATCTCATTCAGACCCGCAGCCAAAGACAAGGGCCGCGCGCCACACGGCCTCAACTGGCTGACGTGGATAACGGGGCGGCTTTGCTCGGACGTCGCCGCGCCGACGATCATCGGTCTGCCCACACTGAGCGCTGGAGCTGTTGCTGGGAGGCTGGAGGGCCTGGAGAGCGACCAGACCGACACGGCCTCGACGAGCGTGTCATCGGGTGGGTTGCAGAATATAGTGGGCAGACAGGCAGACATGAATGTGTCGTGTGGTGTGTGAATGCTTGCAGAGGCGCTTTCTCTCTCCCACACCTCGTCGAGCACTGAGTCCCTGCCAGACACCCCGACCGCACACCACGCCGCCCCATCTGAATGCAGCAACCACACCCACAGCCACACCCACACCCAGTCGATCGCGCCGTGCCGCGGCGGGCGGTTTGACCTCTACGGCCGGTCGTCGGTGAAGGACGACAGCATGATCCAGCCGCTGCAGATGGACCTCGTGCCCCGCCCGTCCAGCGGCCTCCAGCTCGCTGACGGCGACGAGCAAATGGCAGTCGGTGAGGGGCCGGGGATGCGCACGCGGTCTGCCAGCTTTCCAGGCGCCCTGCCGTCTAATCTTACCGGGTCGGATGAGGGTGACGTCGATGTGAGTGTGGGTGCGGGTGCTTCCTTGGAAGCGGTGAACCCGTCGGGCGACGCCGACAATGCCTCGAGTCAGTGCATAGTGTGCTTCGAGGGGCGGAGGGAGATTGTCTTCTTGCCGTGCGGCCATGGGGGCATGTGTCGAGGTAGGTCGGTCGATGAGAAGCCACCCGTGCGCTTGTGAGTCATTGTACGTGTCATTGTTTTGTGCCATTTCAGGTTGTGCCAGTGAGGTGGTCATGAGGCCGCTGCAGGAGAGAGCCGCCAACCCCGCAGCCACGAACCAAAGCTGCTGCCGGCCACGATGTCTGCTATGGTGAGAGAGTCGCTCACCACAGACAGACCGAGAGAGAGCAAACCATCTGTCTGGTTGTCTGTCTCGTTGCCCTCTCACTCCCCGTCCAGCCGCCACGAGATCGAGAGCGTCCTGCTCATCCCCAATTGCCGCAACCAGTCCGGGGACGACCAAGGCGAGACCGACCCCCTTCGCCAGAAGAAGGCCGTCGAGGCGCGCGAGCTCTATCGCATCACCGAGCCGGACACCGCCCCGGTGATCCCCAGCACTCCATCCTTCTGGCAGAGGCTCAACCTCTGGCGACGGCGGCCGTGGCCACAGGTGGAGAGTGGCCATGCCTTCGGGTGGGGCATGGTGGCCATGGCCGGCCTACCGGGTCGGGTGAACAGCGCGCCACCCTACTGGGGGGACGACCCACCGCCATACCCTGAGCCGTGGATCTGACGAACGATGTGGGAGCGACCGAGAGAGAGCGTCTGTGTGTGATGTGTGTGATATTGTTTTGGAGGGGCGATGGGGGGTGGGAGTGCTGCCTCGCTATCTGTGTGTGTCTGCATGTCAGAGGGGTGAGAATGGAGCGAGCGCGAGAGTTTGTGTGGGTTTGTGTGAGGGGGCAATGGGGGCGGTGGTAGGTGGTGGGCCATCCACAGTGTTTTTCTAATTGCTGTGTGAGTATCAGTGATCCCTCAGTCGGTTGCGGCTGCTTCTGTGTGCACCTTGCACGTGGCATACAAATGCAGCCTTTCTACATCGGTCTCGTGCCGTCTGTCGCCAGCAACGGCTTGAGCAACAGATATCCTGGTCTTGCCGCCCTTTTTTGGACAGCGGTGTGCGTCGGGAGGGGTCTCTTACATGTCGGTTGGCTCCCTCCCGGCTGGATGTGTGTGTGACGTGCGAGAGGGGGGAGGGAGCCGGTTGATGAGTTCGAAGCCCGAAGCTCCCAGACGTGTGTGCAGGACAGAGTGGGTGGGAACCCAATCTGTCTGTCTGTCTCTCTGTCTGTCATGTGGATCGCATGTCTTGTGTGTGACTGACGCCATGTGGTGGGCAAGTCGGGCCTACCATGCTCGTAGGCCCGACTGGCCCACCACATGGCAAGCGTGACGCACAAGACATCCGAGCCGCCAGTCGTCCAAGTGTATGTATGTATGTATGTATGGGTGGGGGGGAAGGGGACGGCGGTAGGTAGGTAGGCCATCACCGGTGTTTATCTAAGTATTGCATGTATTGAGCGGGGGAGTGAGTGAGTGAGGTCAGTTGCGGCCGCTTCTTTGTCCACCAGAAGCGGCTATGTGCCGGAAAACAGCAAGGTCAGTGGTAAATCAATGCAGCGTGTGCGGCTCTCGTGCCGTCCGTCGCACAGCGATTGGAGCAATCGGATATGTGCGTAGCGGTGTGTGTGTGTGTATATATGTGAGCATCCGATGAGCTGGTTGCGCGTCTCATGTGTGTGACGTGCGAGAGGGGTGAGGGAGTTCATGGGTTGTGCCGTGTGCCCAGGACAGGGCGGGTGGGAACCGCCCTAATATACACGATGCTATCTTCCCGCACTCACTCGCTCACTTAATCAATCATTCCCGAAGGGACTGATGTCTGCCTGTCTGTCTGTCTGTCTGACCGTAGTGCAGGGGGGGACGGGGGCGGTAGGGGGGCTGATGGATCTATCGTTCGTATGGGGTGGTGGGGTGGGATGGTGGGGTGTCAGTTGCCTGCCTGCCTGACTGGTGAATGGACTGGCATTTTTCCCTTCAGTGTACTCACTCATGTGATGGCGTCCCGCACTCTCTCGAACAGCTCAACTGACTGGCCTGCATTGCTGCGTGCATCTTTGTCGTAGTTTGTGGCCCGGATACCGCATTAGCGGGTCGGCTGGTGCGAAGGGGTGGAGCGATGAATGGGAGGGGTTGTCTGTTGGTTGGGTGACCTGAGGGGGGCTTGGTTCGCTTGTCTGTTGCGCCCGTCCGTCTGGCCATGAAGTGCTGCCTATATATCTCTGTCTGTCTGTCTCATTTTCTTCCCTGCGTATGCGCATGTGGGGTTGACGGGGTGGGTGGGTGACTTGTGTGGGGGGTTATTTCTCTCTTGGGCAACCAACCATTTTGCTACATGTACGTGTGTGATGCCATGCATCGACTCTACTGCTCTGCCGATCACTCTCTCACTCGGTCGGCCAGCGGGCCAGCCAGCCGGGGGGACGGACACCACAAACCGTCAGTCCGTTTTCTATATAATATACATGAGTTTTTCGACACACAGATGCCGACAAATTCGTAATATGCAGTGCAGAATTCATATGTGCAGTCCTTCTGGCTCTCGTGCCGTCGCGTTGCGGCAGCGTCGCGGCACACGGCTCGAGCAAACGGATGATGATATTGTCGTGGTGATGACATGCTTGTGGTGTTTTTGGTTGGCGCCGATGTGAGGGCGAGCAATCTGCACGTGGGTGGGTGGTGTGGGTGCCTCTCATGGGCTATTGATCCATCTCACTTACGTACGGTGAGCTGATTGATGTGTGGTGTGGGTGGCAGAGAGCAAAGAGCAACAGCGCAGAGATTCAGTGGGACCATCGCGTCGACATCATCTCTCTGACGACAGCAGTCCGGTGCGTAGATGGTGTGGTGTGGTGTGGTGTGTGCGCGTCTCACGAGCTTTTGACACTTCTGACGGGATATGTGAAGGGGTCAGTCAGCACAGACAAGACATCGCCGGGGAGTCGACGTGTGCACCGAGTTCTGACACTATTGCTTGCTGCCTGTGCTGCTGATCTGTATGGGGACCATCACACACACACTTGAGAGGTGGTGCTAAGTGTGCCTCTAGCTCCTTGATGCGCCGCAGACGGAGATGTGAATGCACAAAGAGAGCCACACACGAGAAAATGGCAAGAAGCAGCGCAAGCACACGTATTCCCAGACAAAGGGACTACGTTTGTGTGTGTCATATGTCTACGGATGTGTGTGTATGTGTCATATGACACACACACTACATACAAACCTCCAGACACACAGCCACACAGCCAGTCAGCCAGCCACGAGAGACACACTCACTCTCCCAGTGCACCAGCAGGGAAATATCCCGACACACCCCGATACTGCAGCCACTTATGCAGTTTATATCCCCCCACAAGGTCGGTGCTCGGTAGCTTGTGTCCGGCCTGCCATTGGATGGGCGTGATGGGATACAGAGGGCTGCCGTCAGCCTTCTTCACTCCACTCCAGTCGCCGTCAGGGAAGAGGGTGCCGCTGTGGGCCAGGCCGTCCCGCCACTCGCCATCGAACCACAACACAGGACCATAACCGATGTCATAGTATGCCTTCCCCTGGCCGTGCCGCTTGCCGTGCTGCCAGTCACCGCTGTAGATGACACGGCCGATTTGTGTGCAGAGCGTGCCGCTGCCGTGGGGCTGCCCACCCATCAGCTGCCCGTGATAGACGCCACCCTCAAAGGACATGCCCCTGTGCACTGTAATGCTATTCGTCTCAGGTCCCCGAACAATCGTGCGTTGTGCCTCTGCCTGCATGAGTGACGATACAGCACGTGCACTGCTGTGTTGCTGCCCGGCGTGTGTTCGTCTACCTGCTCGCATCGGCGCCTCCAGTCATCGCATCGGGCCTGGGCGGCAGCAACTTCCGCTCGCAGCTGCTCCCTTGCAATGTCACGTTGGGCCTCGGCCTGCACGTACACAGACAAAGAGAACACATTCTTTCTTGGTTGGATGGCTGGCTGGCTGGCTGACTGGCTGGGTTAGTTCTGGGTACCTCCTCACAGCGGCGCCTCCAATTCCTGCATTCGCCCTCAGCCTGCTCGCACAGTCGCTTCCACCCGTCCCTCTCGGCCTCATAATGGTCTCGCTGCTGTCTGATCTGGTCAATCTGCCTCTGCTGGTCCTCAATCTGCGTCTGCATCATCTCGATAGTCACGAGAGTGACGGCAGCTGACGAGGCAGTGCCAGTGGGAGATGGCGGCTCGTCCATCATCTCAGCGGAGAGCAGACAGACAGAGAGCGACGCGCAGGGATGGAAAAATCACTCACACACAGACAGACAAATCCATCATGATCATTGTATCCATTTCGTTGTGTACATCTCCCGGCATACCTCTTGGGTGTCTTGAGCCACTCCTTTGAGTCCACTCCTTCCTCTGCGCCGGCGGAATCTGCGCGCTTAGCATGCGCGCTTTTTGAGTTCACGTGTTTCAGCTTTGCCATCGCAGGCAGGCATTGAGCCGTCGGCTTGGCGACGCCGTCGGGTGCGCTCTATTTGAGTTTTTGGTTTGTCCGTCCCGGAGGTTGCCTTGTCGTCTGTCATGATGGACGAGGAGGACATGCAGGAGCATCAGCAGCACCCCATGTGCTACATCTTCGTCGGCCGCCGCAGCTTCTTCCTCCTCAGCGTCATCGACGTCGTCCATCTGAGAGCAACATGCACCTCTCTCCGGGACGTCTTCGGCGCGTCTCAGCTCCGGCAGCGACTCAGCCACTCCCTCGGCAGGCAGAGGGGCCTGCGACGGGTGCGCAACGGACAGGCGGTGCCGCTGCTGGTGTTTGATGCTCAGCATATGGGCGAGGCCGAGCTGCTGGTGGCCATGTTTGTGCTTGAGGAGGGGGGCTGGGGCGAGATGAGTGAGGCGATCGAGTTGGCGGCGTCGTGCGGCTACTGCCACCTGCCGGTGAGGCTCGACGGGAGTGACCTTCACCATTATGACAACAAGACGGTAAGCGGCTGAGAGAGAGAGACTCATGGCAGAAAGGCATGGAACGGGCACATCTCACGATGTCCTTTGTGTGTGTGTGTGTGTGTGTCAGGCGTATCTTGCGGACCCCCGTGTGTTGGCCCAGCTGCGGATGGTCGGTCCCCACATCCACTTCGGCGGCGGCGTGACGTTCGAGGTGTTCCAGGCCGGCGAGAGGATGCGCATGATCAAGAACCAGCGGGACTTCCAGCTCACCATCGGCCCGCCCATCCCTCCCGACCACCTCTACCAGCAGCACCGCCAGGAGCACGACCCTCCGGTCCGCAGTGAGATCGGCTATTCGCCCGATCGTGGCTACTGGACCTCGGTCGGCGCCTCGACGTACTCGTCGGCGTCGTCGTTCATCAAGAGCGTCATCATGGCGCCCTTCGCGCGCACCCGCGCTCGCCAGAGCAACTCGTCCAGCAGAAACATCAACAGGTCGGGCATGAGGGCGTCTTCTTTTGCACACACCGCCTGTGTGAGTGTCCGTCGTCTCCGTCGTCTGTGTGTGTGTGTGTGTGTGTGTATGTGTATGTGTGTCAGGCATGTGGACGACCATCGGCTGCACACGCTGCTCACGCAGTCCCCCCACTCACTGGTCGAGGGGTGCAGCACGAGCGTGTCGTACTTCTGGCCGCGATATGGCAAGGCCCGGCGCGTTGTGCTGACCGATACGAGCCACGAGTTCGTTGCCTGGGTGTCCATCTGGGATTGCCACATTGGCGACGCCAACGACGGTCGGCACGAAGGGAACGCACACACACAGATTTCTGTCGCACTTTGTTGTCGTGTTTGTGCAGTGAAGGTTCAGGTGTTCACAACTGAGCGGCCGGCCACTGCCTCGTCGAGTGACCCTTTCAGAGAGCGTTTCCCGGTGACAACCCGGCTGGCCCGTGCGGCGCTGGGGCGCGTCGTCGCAGCCCTGATGTTTGACCGATAGACAGATGGTTGGCAGTGAGTGGCCGAGCACACATGAGCTTTTGCATAATCCGACACATACATGGAGCGACGCAGAAGATCATTGCAGTGGTTTTTTCTCTCTCTCTTGTCGAGCAGTTGGTGCAGCCAGCTGAGAGGCTGATGTGGATCGGACCGTCTCAGCTGCTGCCTGCCTTTGTGCACAAAAGCCTGATAGATGGCCTCTAGATGGCCTCAGTGCGTAATACACACAGTGGTGCATGAGTTTGATTGTGCGTCTCTCTGTGCCATGGGTGGGTGGAACACATGCTGTCTGGTGAGAGGATGGCGTGACTACTAGTACTGTCAATGACTCGAGTGAAGCGAACAATCACACCAACTGATAAGGTCTTCAGTCACAACCGCTTATCTTCACACCGACTGAGCAACGCGTCATGGAAACACAAGACACTCAACACAGACGACAGCTGCTCCCTCTCTCTCCCTCGATGCAAACAGAGATATTACCAGACAGAGTGTCACACTCGCTATCTCAGTGCACAATTAGGGAAATACGCAGTCAGACCCCGAGACTGCAGGTACTGATGCAATTTGCCCCATCCGGCACGCAGGTTGGTGTTGGGTATCTTCTGTCCGGCCTGCCATTGGATGGGCTTGATGGGCCACCGTGGGCTGCCGTCAGCCTTCTTCTGTCCGACCCAGTCGCCGTCAGGGAAGAGGGTGCCGCTGTGGGCCAGGCCCTCCCACCAGTCGCCCTCAAAACACAACACAGCCGCAGCACTCCATTAGTAGGCCTTCCCCTGTCCCTCTCGCTTGCCGTCTTTCCACTCGCCCTCGTACACGAGAAACATCTTGGTCTCCAGTTGGCCTTGCTGGTCGTACACCTGGCACGGGGCGTATTCAGTGCCTTTGCCATGTCGCTGGCCGTCTTGCCAATCGCCCTCATACACGAGACAGATTTTGGTCTCCATTTGGCGTTGCTGGTTGGACACCTGGCATGGGGCGTATTGCTTGCCTTTGCCGTGTCGTTTGCCGTCCGCCCATTGGCCCTCGTAGAATGAGTTCTGGCCGTCGAGTGTGCGCAGAATGCCCTCGCCGTGGGGCATCTTATTGCGGACATTGCCGTGGTACACGCCCCCCTCCCAATGGAGACTCGCCAATGTCGGCTCCTGCTCGAAGGCCTTCAGCTTCGCCTCGGCCTACACACGCACGGGACTTAAACAGTTGTGTGTTCGTCTCTTGCCTATGTTTGTGTACCTGCTGGCAGCGCTGCTTCCACTCATCTCTCTGAGCAGTGAGCTCCTCGATTCGCATTTTATACTGCTGCCGCTCTCGGTCCGTCGCACGACGCAATTCTGAGTGCACATGATGACATCGCAGATGGACAGACACCCGCGCCCCTCTGTCGATGTGAGCGCACCGTCCATGATTTTTGCAGCATCTCAGAGGAGATGGTGTGGCTTGACGCGGCGTCAGACATGGCGGCGTTGATGAGGAACGGTTGGCTCAGTCAGCAGAGATCAGTGCTTGGAATCAATAGGGCACAGCGGGGTCTGACAGGGCAGACAGGCAGACAGGCAAGAATGACTGACCCAATCAACACATACGACGCATCTATCGATTTCAACATGCACACCTCCCGGCATACCTCTTGGACGGGTTCTACGTCCTCCTTGCCTCCTTTCCTTCTCTCCTCCATCTGCGAGCTAAGCTTGCAAAGCAGAGATCCATCGTCGAAGGTGGGCAAGACGGCTTTCGGCGATGGCGGAGGAGCCAAACAGGAGAAAGAAGCGACGTGTCGATGGTGCCGATGGAGATCTCCCCGACAACGATGGAGAACTGCACAACACCGCCACCTCGCCCCCTCCCGCCCTCCCCCTGCACATCGGCGACGCTGCATCCCCGAGTGCCCATCTCTACGGCAGCCCCGAGGCAAATGCGCCATCGTATCGGTCGAACAAGCGGCCTCTCACGCCGCCTATCGTCCAATGCACTGGCAGTGAGTGCCTGCTCGTGGATGCCGTATTTGAGGTCGTCTGGGCCTTTCCGCACACCGACGTGACCGAGGAGGTGGTGAGAGAGCCGGGCAGCCTGTTTGTCGGTGACCGGAGATTCCATTTCGACAACAGGTCGGCAGAGATCCCTCATTTCTCTCACAGATGGTGTACGTTATGGTGTTGTATGTGTGTCTGCAGTGGCGAAAGGCGAACACTGTGTCGTGTCTGCGGCACACATGGGAGGGCGGAGGATGACTTCATCACACAGCACTACCACACATCGACAGGTGAGCATCAAGAGCACTGGCAGCGGTGTGTCATGTGATCGTGTTTGTCATTCATCGCTGCACTGCAGATTGCTGGCAGCGTGTGATTGACAAGCTGATCACGCCTTACTGCATGGCACAACACAACACAGCGCCGTAAGCCGTCCATCCATTCACCTTTTGTGAGCGTCTCTGAAGGGCACTCACTCTTTCTTGATGTGTTTGTTGTGTGCGTCAGGCATGTCGGCTCATCAAGCAGTGGTCACCCTGACCAACAGCCGCCCCCTCAGCTGGCCTACCCATTCCCCCCACCCCCACCCAGCCCCCAGGGCGCCACCGGGCTACATCCACTGGTCGCCTGGAGCCATCCGCCGACTGCCGCAGTGTGCCTGCAGCAAAGAGGGGGCCTCCCCTCACTACAAGGGCCGCAATCGCCACAAGTGCAGCAGAGGCTGGTGAGCGAGACACACACACAGGTGACAGACAGGGATGGCTGGCCCTGTTCCTGATATGTGTATGTGTGTGCCTTCTTGTTCAGTTCGCCAAGCACTTGCGAGGGCTGGATGACCTCAGCCGAGTGCTCAGGAGTCAGCTGCAGCTGGTGGACAAACAGAGGCAACAGGCAGTCAACCTTCTCAACACACCAAACAAACCACAGGTATGTGTGACAAGCAGCACATCGATGAACACACACACACACTCATCTCTGTCTGTCTGTCTGTCTGTTTGTCAGGCGGTTGAGCAGAATCTGCGTGTGTAGGAGAGCCTAGTCGACAACCAAGCCAAGCACACCATCCAGGCCATCACCCCAGCCGTCAAAGCACTCACCGCCCCCTCAGCAAAGAAACTCCGCGTGATACAAGGACTGCTGGAGACACCGGTGAGTCGGACACAGGGCGGCACACGCAAGCGATAGATTCTGCTTACGAGGCTGGCTTGTGTGTACAGCATGAGCCCTGTTTGGAGGGCATTCCCGAGGTGCTGTGGCTGAGCGACACCGATCGGACCGGCATCGGTACGCTGATATCGACCACACATGTCCAGATCGGCTCAGTCAATGTCTGGTTTGGTCTGCAGGTGGTTATCTGGGCTTTGTCGAGTGTGTCAAGTCCCTCTCGGGTGTCAGCACGGCGATCGCGTCCATCGTCGGCAACCCCAAGATGCATCCCATTCTGCTGATCGCAAACCCCAAACACCAGCTGATCGACGTCACAACGCATCCCTGGCGCGGCCCCCCGCCCATACACAAAAAGTGGAAGGGTAAATACAGCGCAACACAGAGCAGTAGCCGACTCACTACCGGTCACTTGTCTGTGTGTCATCATGGATCCTTCAGAGGTGCTTTCCCGCGCCAGTAACGTCCGGGTCTTAATCGAGGCCGGCCCGCGCGTCAACAGTGTCGCCCTGCTCGAGGCCGCCGCTCCCGCCGTCACTGAGATCACCGTCGACACGGCCGCCGACCGCAGAACACATCGCAGAGTGATCACCGGCGGCAATACTGTGAGCTTCCCGCGGCTCGTCAAGGCCGTCCTGATGCGTGAGTGGGTGGAGCTGATGCAGCCGCACCATTGTTTTGGGCAGGTGTATGAGATGCCCGCCCTGACCCACTTGAGCGTCGAGTGGCCTGCACACGGGGGGCTGACGATGCTCAAGGGGGTGACTGGCGGCCTGCGGTCGCTCCATCTCCTCGACCAGGTGGGGTAATGCGGCCATGAGGGGGTGGATAGCGTGTGTCGTTTTGTTACCACTTCCTCGCAGGTGTCAGCTGGTGGACATCTTCCCGTGTACAAGCCCCTCGGGGCAGTCGTCCAATCTCTTCAGGGCACCCCCTCTCACGGGACCATCAAATCGCTCACCGGTGCCATCAGCTTCGATAGAGTAGTCTCCTCCCTCAGCGGCCTCGAGTGCCTGGAGGTTGTGACACTACCGATACTCTCCCAAGCCGGTGGCATACAGGTGGGACACCTCCATATGGCGACGCAGCAATGGTATGTATTTCGACGTGGCCGTGCATTCTTGTCCGTAGATGTGGCACGAATTCCGAAGCTCGTGGCTGGCAAAGGGCGCCAAGGAGCTGTACCACATTGGAGAGATGGACAATGGACGCCTTCGCCTCGTCAGGCGAGCAACCCGCGAGTGCCGCGCCCCCCTCAACATCCAATTGCCGCTGATCGGCAGGTCACAGGAGCTGGCCGGCACTCGACCGACCCTGCAGTTCCTGGCGGCGAGCGCGGCACGAGTCGCTCTCCTCCCCTACCTCCTCGACAGTCATGCGACGGGCGCGAGCGAGCTCTATGGCCTCTCCTTCAAGCAAGCGGCTGACCTAATCGTGAGGTTTCCGGAGGGCATGACGGAGCGAGACGCCCGCCATCCTCTGCCGGAGTGGATCACCGAGAGCGTGCCGTCGATGTTCGGTGCTGTCAAGACACTCTGGCTGGACCACAGCAGTGGGCCAGCGGGCGTGTCGCTGTATGAGGGAGGGGTAGACAAGGTCATGGGCCGGCTGCCTCACCTCTCACGTGTCATTCACGTTGTGCCAGTCACGTTCACTTCGCAAAACGTACTTGTACCGTTGGTGGGGGCGGGGCTGAAGCACTGTGCTGGCAAGGGGGGGCCTCTCGACGTGTTCGTGGATGTCTTTCTGAGCGCTCGACCGTCGCAGAATGGTTTTTCAGTGCCAGTTTTTCACTGGCAGACGGTAGAAGAGGAGTCAGATGAGCTTGAGGCAGTGCTGAAAGCCAGGGTGAGGAAAGCGATGGTGAATCTCAATGTGCGTCATGAGGGAGGGGCGGGCAACCAGCCACCGCCGCCCGCACTGCCGTCGCTGTCCGCGTGTCTCTCGTCCTTTGCTTTCAATGCCTGGTGGGTCTTGACGCGATTTCCCACAGTTGAGAAGGTCGGCCTGGGAATGGGCGAAGGGGTGTCCTGTGATAGGGGCATGCTCATGGCATGTGCGCAGGGGCTGGGGTTCCCGGGCAGTGCGATGGCGAAGAGTGTGAGTGGGAACAACATGATTGTGTTTGAGAGAGGCGAGAGTCCGTGTGAGAGAGGTTCGTTTCCCGGTGGCGTGCCGGTGTGTGAGGACAGTGAGGCGATGGACAGCCAGCCTGTAGCTTAGCCCCCGTGGCGCGGAACGGAATGCGGGTCGGTGGGGCTTCATGGATGGGATTATTGATCGAGATCAATGGATGAGAGAGTGCATCCACTGTGTCGACTGCTGTGCGGATCTGCTGCAGTGAGCAGCGGATATGACGAGGGAGATTGTCGGCGTGTTGCTGCGATGATTTTTCCGCCTGCTGGGATGTGTGTGTGAGTGCTTGGTCTGTTGTCCTCCGTCCACTGTGTGAGCCGTACAAACCACGGAGGGCTGTCGTGGCTCAGCATGGCGTCTTACTGTCTCTCTGCATGCTGCCGCCGAGGGCCACTTTGTGCCAATTCTGCAGCTGCTTGAACCGCGTAATTGCTATTCCCGCTGATGTCGGACGCTTCACGATTTGTGTGTTCATTTTTTCGCTACCACCTGATGGTGGCCGTCTATTTGTCGCTTGCTGCTGTGTGTCTGGGAGAGGGGGGCGGGGGTGCGAGATGAGCGATGGTGTGGCTGTGCTCTCTGGTGCTGATGGCTTTATTGCCATCAATGTACTCTGTTCCCTTCTAATGGTGATTTTCTATTGGTGTGTGTGTCTGTGGTCCTGCGTCCGATCTGTCTGCCGCTGAATGGCCGCTGTGTGTGAGCGAGCACTCGCACCAGCTGCCAGTCAGCCGCACAGGGAGGACGAAGGACAACAGCCAACACACCCTACAGCCGTACGAACGACAGCAAAGAGCTGCTGTGTCTCGATGCGTGTGTGGTCTTGGTCTTCGCCCCTTGCGCATGTGTGCTCGACAGATGCGCGTCTGTCCGCCTTGGGGTCTGTGTCAAAGGTGAGGACGCCCAAATATGGACACTGCATCAATACGATGGCAATGCACTTTCGGTCTCAAATAAATCAATCGGAATCGCAACAAGAGTGCAGCAAAAACATCCCACACGAGAGTCCTCATGGCTATGGTGCGAAAACCTGTCTGACCGATCAACTTACTTCTATCCGCTTACACGCACAGACAGCAAAGAGAGACTCAGACACACATCAGCACACAGACAACCGCACGCAGCCGTCGGGTCTTGTAAGGCCACAAACCATCGAATAAAACAGACACTGCACTGCCTCTCTCCCTCCCCCCAACGGATGCAAACACACATCCGTAGACATATGACACACACACAACACACAATACACAGCCAGCCAGCCACGAGAGACGCACACACACAGCCAGCCAGCCACGAGAGACAGACAGATAGACACACAAAACACACAGCCACGAGAGACACACTCGCTATCACAGTGCACCAGCAGGGAAATATCCCGACACACCCCGACTCTGCAGCCACTGATGCAGCTTCCATCCGCAGCCAGGCACATCGGTGTTGGGTATCTGCTGTCCCGCCTGCCATCGAATGGGTTTGATGGGATACACAGGGCTGCCGTCAGCCTTCTTCTGTCCCCAACAGTCGCCGTCAGGGAAGAGCATGCCGTTGTTGGCCAGGCCCTCCCGCCATTCGCCATCGAACCACAACACAGGACAGTAGTCGTAGTATGCCTTCCCCTGGCCGTGCCGCTTGCCGCTCGCCCAGTTGCCCTTGTAGACGACTTGGTTGCCATATCGCAGTTCCGCGTCTCCGTTTGGCTGCCCGTCGAGGGTGGGGCCGTGATAGTTGCCCAAATGCTGTCCGTTGTCGTCTCTGAGCTCCATGCCGCCCGCCGTCCCGTTGCCTTTCTTCTCTCCATTTGCCCAGCCGCCCCTGTAGGTCACCTTGCTGTCAGTGAGCTCCTCGCCCTCGCCGTGCCGCTTGCCGTTCACCCAGCTTCCAGTGTACTCGAGAATATGCTGTCGCTGTCCTGAGCTCGAATCGTAGTGCGGAAGCTCCCTCCCCTGTCCATGCCATTTGTTGTCTCTCCATTCTCCCTCATAGACCTTCCCCATTTGCCCGTTTATGGCTTGGTATTCGGTGCCCTTTTGTCCCTCTCGCTTGCCGTCCGCAAAGTCGCCCTCATACACGAGACACATCTTGGTCTCCAGTTGGCCTTGCTGGTTGCGCGTCTCGAATGAAGCGTATTCGATGCCTTTGCCGTGGTACTTGCCGTCCTTCCACTCGCCCTCATATCGCTTTTTGTCGCCGTCCAGCGACCGCAGCAGCCCCGTCCCGTGGGGCACCTCGGTGCCGCCCACTTGTGCGGACAGAGCCGTGGTAGAGGCCGCCGTCGTGCACAATCGAGCGGGCAACACGGCTGTGGGCCTCGTCATCGGCAGCCACCTTTTCCTCAAGGTCTCTGAGCCTGTCCAGGGCGGCGTCTCGTTCACGCTTGTAGGCGTCCCTCTCTCTCTTGTACTCATCCCTTTGGGTCTCAAGCTCAGCGATTCGCTTGTCGCTTTGTTGCCGCTCTCTGTCCATCGAACGGCGAAGGTCTGCATACACACATACAGATACGGCATCGGTCTGTCATGGTGTGCATCCCTCTCTCCTAGGCCTGTCTCCTTACCGTCGATGACATTCTGCATCATTTCGACGGTCACCCACTCGAGCGTTGATACGGGGCATCCGACGGTGGCGGCCGACGAGCCATCGCACCTCACTCTTCTCAATAAGATGGCGGGATGAGCGAGCAGTCAGCCAACCAGCGAGACTGTTGATCGTCGCTTTTTGATCTCGCACTTAACCGTTGAGTGACCGTTAGAAAGGCACAGCGCATCAGCCCATTACAGCGTCCAAGTATGTATATATGTCCGTCGGTCTGTCGCTTTTCCTTCCCTTCGTGCACTTCATTCGCAGACCACTCAGAGGCAGACCAGACGAAGACAACACAAGAGATACTCCATACATACACACGCGTATGTTCTGGTCTATCCATATTAGGTATTATATGTATATATGTACGTACGTATGTATGTATGTCTATGTTATATGTTATGTTATGTTATGTACACGAGCAGAGCAACAACGCCAGCCAGCTAGCAAAGAAAAGGAATGGAATGGAACACCCAGACACGTTAGTCAGTCGCTCTCGTCAATCGAACTCGGTTGCATCCGCCATGTAGTGACCCGGGCCAGGAACTTCGCTGCACACACACACAGAGAGAGACTCAATGGATGCACACACACACACACATGCATCCGCGCTGTGCATATGCGTGTCAGTCGCTTTACAATGGTTTGAGGTCCTTCGGCCGTCCACTGAGTGAGATCTTCGGCCCCTCGCCCACCAGAGACGCCACGGCATACGCACCTGCACGCAGACACACAATATGAGTCCATCTCCCATCGACCATTTCAGTTCGTCTTGTCTGTCTCACCTGGCCCCGCGCCGCCCTCCTTGCCCCTGGCCATGTCGCTTCTCATTGACGAGCCGAACCCCCAGCGCGGACCGTGAAGCTGATCGGGGCCGCGATACGTGCCGGGAGCTGCGACACGACACACACAGAGGTGAGGCTCCTTGAGTCTGTGTGTCGCTGCGTGTGTGGATGCCGACCAGGTGTGTTGTATCTCCGTTTGACTAGCTCTTGGATGGCTTCGCGGCGGGGGGTCATCGAGTACCTGCATGAGTGGGTACATGTGTGTGCGGATGCACCGATGTGTGTATGTGGCTGTGTCTTGGTGGCCTTACATGGGTGCTCTCCCGACGAGCGAAGCCACTTGGTAGTTGCCAGGGCCGGGGGCAATGCCTGCGTGCGCATCCAAGGGATAGGCGGTGGGTGTGCGTGTGTCTGTAGTTGGCAAGATGCACAGGTGGCTGTGTACCAGGACTGTTGATTGGCGGCCGAGATGACGACCCAAAGCTGCACACATACACACCCACACACCAGATGGACGCAGATGAAGAAATGCATGTGTGCACAGACATACACAAACACACATTTGAGTGCATACCCGAACATGGGCTGTTTCCGGATGAGTGAGCTGTATCCGTCATTGATCTGATACTCGCAGGGAGAGGGGTCGGATGACGCCGTCAATCCTGCACACACACACACACACACACAGACACAGACACAGAGAGATAGAGAGGAACGTCGCGCCGTGTGTAGTGACTGGTGTGCGTACCTTTCCTGGCAGACGAGCCGAACCCCCATCTCGGCGAAGTTCGCGCGCACCCAGACACAAAACCGTCAGAGCGCTCCAGCTGACCACACACGCACAACACACCGGTTGATGCATGTGTACATGTGGCATTCGTGCTCTGCCGCTCACTCGGTAGTTGCCTGGCCCTGGTGTGTGTTTGCCGCCTCCCCTGATGAAGATGTCATCCTTCGGACGGCCGCGCAGGCTGACACAGATGAAGACAGACACATGGATGGATGGACTGATGGATGGATGGATGTGTGCTGTGTGTGTCACACCTCCACTGGATGTTGTCGCCCACAGTGCTCTTGACTTCGTAGCCCCCGGGGCCAACATTCCCTGCACACAGACACACACACACACACAGACACACACACACACACAGAGAGAGAGAGAGAGATCCACGCACACGCACACTTTTCTGGCAGGCTGACCATTGCCGCCGAACAAGGATGTGTACTTGGCTCCCAGGGAGTACTTCGGCCCCTCGCCCACGGGAGATGGCACGCTGTACGCGCCAGGACCTACAGAGAAGCAAGAATCCACCCAATCCGTGCACACACACACACACACACACACACATCTACCTGGAGAGTTTCTCGCTTCCTTGCTGCCCATAGAGGGTCGGGGAGTCGTCCCCAGCCTGATATACCAGCAGACAGATCCTGCGTGTGTGGATAGTGTGTGCATCAATCCATGAGTACCCATATGATGGCGTGGCTGGCGGCAGCGTCACCCTGTATGTGCCTGGGCCGGGCCCCTCAGCCAGAGTGAGAGTCTTGCGCTCACACGACCCAAAACTGAAAACAAAAAGACACACTGGGACTGCCGGTGACTGTGCCGCATCCAAGCACACTTTACTCACCCGAAGACAGGCGCCTTTTCCAAGTGTGCCCCCGTCGGCATATAGGCGTCAGGGGAGGGGAGATCGTTGCCCATCAGCGATTTGTCAGGTCTGCAAGACCACCCGCCCCACCGACACTGCCGTATATGGATGCGTGGCTCCCTGCGTGGTGCACACACGTACCTTCTGGGCGTCATGGTGTATTGTGGGGGCGACCGTATGCCCTTGCCCGCCTCAGCCGCATACTGATACGCACCTGAACACACACACAGGCGGCACGTGTATCCATCCATCCGTACGTGTCACTATCTTGCCCCTGTCTCTCTCACCTGGCCCCGGCCCCTGGTACGGCTTCAGCTCATCTCGATGACTTGTGCCAAATCTACACACACACAGTCAGATGGGCGGTCATGTCACGTGTGTGCTGCCAGCAGTAAATCCCCTGTGTGGTCGCTTCACATACACGGTGGTTGCGGCGGTCCTCTGGTTGCTTTCGACTTCTTTTGCAGGCCTCCCATATGTGCCCGGCCCTGGAACGTTGACAACGGGACTCAAATCACGAGGACGACCCCTGACACGACACACACACACAGACAGACCCACATCCGCACACACAGAGGTGTCTGTCTGCCTGTCTGGCCCTTCTCTCTCTCTCTCTCTCCCTCCCTCTCTTCGTGTGTTTGCGTGTCTGCGAATGTGTGTGAGTGAGCCCCTCCATCCCTCCCTCACTTGATCGTCCATTTAGGGTTGGCCCTCACGTTCGACAGCACCTTCAACCGCTGACGACCACCACTGAACGCAAACACGACAACACACATCACACACAATAATACACACAATACACGGCCGGCCCGTCCTCTCTTGGGGGCTCACTATATTTCGTTGATAGAGGGCATGCTTGTACGCTTCCCGCTCTTGTGCGTGACAAAAGAGGATCGCTCGTCGCGTGTTGTTGTGGCCATCTCAATATATGCGCCGCATCTCCATCCCCATCACATTCACGTGTTCAGAACGTCAAAGTGTGTTGGAGATTCTAGGGTTTGGGGAGCTCGCAGGGTTTCCGCAGGAACCCGCTTGTGACCTGATACTTTGGGAAATCTCAAAGAGAGCAGAGGAGCGTGCGAACGCACGACAGAAGCCAAGACACCTGTCCTGGGACCTACCATCGGCTCCGCTTTCATCCCCTTGAGACGGATAGCCACGCCGTGCTGACTCATCGCTGCGCGTGTTGGTAGCCTTGTTGAGTGATTGTTGGCGCGAGGATCATGTGCATCCAGCCGTCGATTCAGGGACCTGCTGCTGCGGATGCGCACCCGCAGCATCCGCAGCTCCACCACCCGCAGCAGCACCATCTGCCGCTTCCGACGGCGGCGACGGCCAGCGGGCCGGAGAGGGAGATTGACGAGGGAGTGAGGAAGGTACGCTGAGGAGGACGACACACACATGGAGGAGGGGTGGGTGGAGAGAGCAAGCACATGGGTGCGGGGAATGGATGGTCTCGCTCGGTGTGTCCTGTCCCCTCTCTGTGTCCTTTCTCTGTCAGCCTCTCCTCCCGACTCCCACCTACCCCGTCCTGCCCAAGCGCGAGGCCAAAGACCAGTTCTATAAGGTGAGTGACGACGGTGGGTGCCGCGACACGATCCACACACACACAGTGTGGCACGATGAGACCCATCCCATCTCTCTCTCTCTCTCTCTGTCTGGTTGTGTGTGTGGTCAGACCAAGATGTGTCCGTACTTCCCCCGCGGTCGATGCAGACGCGGCAACGAGTGCAACTACGCGCACTCGAAAGGTACGCACCCACTCACAGATGCTGGGTGGAGTGGGTGGATCAACGTGCTTCCGTCGTGTGTGTGTTGGTATGGTTGTCAGCTGAGTTGCGACCGTCCCCCTCTCTGCGCAAGACGCGGCTGTGCGAGAGGTGGAGAGAGGTACGTACACACACACATGGATGGATGGATGGACACACACACACACACACTCACACACACAAATGGATGGATGGATGGATGCATGGATGGACATCGCGTCTTGTGCTGCCCAGGGTGTGTGTCCGCTGCCTGCCTCCGCCTGTCCGTTTGCGCACGGCGAGGAGGACCTACACAGCACGGAGGACTACTACAAAACAGGTGCGTCACGTCCACACACACAACTCAGAGGCGTCTTGGACACCATGTGTGTGTCTGTATGTGTGTATGTGGTCATTCATTCATTCAGATTTGTGCAAGTTCTGGAAGCAGGGCATCTGCACGTTGGGCGATCGCTGCAGACACGCACACGGACTCCACGAAGTGCGAGACAGGAGGTACGTACGCAATCACACATCCATCCACCCATCAATCCATCCCTCTGAGCACACGCATTGACTGAATTTGTGTGTGTGTGCCAACAGGTATCGCCGCACTGAGTTGGAGAAGCGCGCGTTGGCGGAGAAGAGACCCCTCAAGGAACTCATACTGGAGTCCAGAATGGTACGGTGACACACACCACACCGATATATGCACACACAGGCGATTGATTCACCATGCGCGTGTGGGCCTGCCTTGGCCGTTGTGGTCAGCTACCGCAGACTCAGCTGCATTCCTCCGACTCGTCGGCCTCCCCTATCGCAGTCAACCCCGTTACGGGCGGCGTGCTCGTCAAAAAGGGTAAGTACACACATCTGTGCACACGTGTGTACGGATGTGTGTGTGTCTATCATCGCCTCTTTCTGGTTGTGTATGGTGTTGCAGGTTCATTTTCGTCGACAGCCACCCCCTCCCCAGAGTCGACATGCTGCAGACGGTTCGGCAAACACGGCACACACACTCGCGCACACGTGAGGACATAATGCATTTGTTGTGTGTGATGCCTCAGGTCTCGTGCGTCGTCCCACCCCGACATCGCTATGCTGCCGGCGAGCGCCGTGCAGCCCCTCACCGGCACACCTGTGCCGGCCGTCAGAGTAGCCAGCCCCATGAGTGTAAGCCATAGACACACACATGGGACGATAGACGGATGGGCGAATCATGTGTGCGTTGGTCCCTGTGTGTGTGTTTTCAGGTAGCGTATGTTGTCCCGACCAGCCCCAAGGTGTCCCTGACGGTGCCCATGCTGCCCCTCCCGGCCGTCTGCTACTCACCTGTCAATGTCTCACGTAAGCTGGCCCACCACCACACACAGACACACACACACACATGGATGAGCGGATGTGTGTGTGTGCAGATGTGCCCCTACACACGCCGCTGGAGAGGGAGACCACCTCTCCCCTGACGCCCGTGACGCAGACGCGCAAGTCGTCTGACGATATGACGACTTCGCCGCTGGTCAAGCTGCAGATGGCCGAAATGGGCATCAGTGTGCAAAGTACATACGCGGCAACACACACACGTACTGAGATGGATGGATGTGTGTGTGTGTGTGTGTGTGTGCAGCGTTGAAGGAAGCTGCCCCTGACCATTATGAAGACTGAGTGATGGAGTGATGTGTGGGGTTGTCTGTGTGTGTGTGTGTGTGCACCGACATGTGTGTGTGTATGTATCAGCGCAGATGTGTGTGTGTGTCCGTCTGTTCGCACCGACTCACTGACTGATTGACTGCATATTTGCACACAGACAGGGGAGATTACTCTGTATAACGTATCCGGACGTGTATGGTGCACACACGACATACACACGGGGAGGGGAGGGGGCGGGGCGGGGCGAAGTCTATTACTGGCGGTCGGGGGCTCGGGAAACAAACCAAGTAACACAACCAAAGGGGCGTTGCTGATCGGGGCGGCGGGGCGTCATGCAGTCCAGGAGCGTCTGTGTGAGAGCGAGGGGGAGAGGCAGTCAGTGGCCATGTATGTCGGCATGTATCGATTCGTAACGTCTTCATTCGCCGTGTGTGTGTGCATAATGTGTGTGCGCACACGCACGTGTGTGTGGATTAAGCGGACAACTGGATGGATGGATGGATGGGTGCTGGGGTGTGCTGTTCGGGTGAGGTAGGTGGGTGAGTCAGCTAGCCGATTGCACAAACCACGTCTCGCCATCTGTGTGTGTGTGTGGGTGCATGGCCGCACGCACGTACGCACCCACAGAACCAAATGGCGGGGCACTCTTTTTCCGCACATACGCACACACCTCTGTATATGGCCGCGTACACCTAATGCGTGCGTGTACACGCCGATATGTATGTGTGTGTGGAGTGCTGTGCACAGCCGGGCGGCCAGAACACCCCATGCACACAGGCACACCCCCATCATCCGTCCATCGGGCTGTGTGTTTTTCATCTGATTGATGCGTCATCGAGCCAGCGGGGGCAATGCTACAAAGGTACGCAGCTTTTTTAACGCGCCAGCCATGGTGCACTTCATGCACTCACCCCACGTTTAGCAGGCAGCAGTCAATTCGACGAGGGCACACATACGTGGGGCGGGTGCTGCGGGCGGGGGGGCGGGGGGATCTGTTTAGAGGACCACACCAACACATACACACACGCACACACACGTATATTAACACCACCACATCGCTATCTATAAGTTGAGTGCCTTTTTCGCACTTGTCTGAATCCATGAGTGAGTGCCGTGCCATTGTGACCCACCACCACCACATACCACCTGCATGCCTGCATGTGTCCATGTGTGTCTAACCTGTGTCTGTGTCTGTGTGTTCTGGCTGATTGCGTGTATTGCGTGGCCGCCTCGGTTGATTCGTTCGTTCGTCTGCCTGCGCGTGTGTGTCTCACGTGTGTCTGGTTGGCTGTCACTGGCTAGAACACATCCAACACGTCCATTCATGTGAGCGACTGGTTCCTTTAATGAATGCAGTTGCTCGTGCAGTTGCCTATAGGCGCCGGCTGATCGTCCCCACCACATCCAGGCAACACCACTTTCCGTTGCGTTGCGAGCTTGAACCAGTCTTTTTCCCGAACCACTCCCCCCTCCCACATATCTCTCCTTGAAGTTCCTCTCTACAACATGAGTGACGAAATTGGCCCCTACGACTCCAACGGCCTCTCCCCCCACTCGAGACGGATGATGACTCGGCTGGAGGACCACCTGCGGACCAAGCAGCAGCTCATCGACGAAGTCACCAGACAAAGAGACGAATACAGAAAGGAGAGAGACGAATGGAAATGCCGATGCGAAATGGTACCCAACCGCTGAGAGAGAGGGCTCCGAACACAACGACAAACAGCCACACATGTTTGTTTGTTTGTGTACGTATGCATGCAGTTCGAAGCCAAAGTGAGACTCTACGAGGAAGAGAGCGCTCACAGCCGCGAGGCCCACACGATCATCTACGACGAGGGTCAGTACGTTGGGTCAATTCGCACGGTGGACGGCGAGAAGCTGCCCCACGGCACGGGGCTGCTGCGGTCGCTGGACGGCGAGAGAAAGCGATACGAGGGCGAGTGGAAGGACGGCAAGCGAGATGGGAAGGGCACTGAATACGCATCGAGCGGCCCGCAGACTGTCAAGGCCTACGAGGGCGAGTGGAAAGACGACAAGAGACACGGCCAGGGCAAATCGACAACCATCGATCAGCACGGCCAGACAGTGTACGAGGGTCAATGGGCGGATGACGAGATGAAGGGAGACGGCCACATTACCAACCTGACGCTCAAGGACGCCAAAGGACAGCATTTCGGCCTCTTCACTGGCCCCACACTCGATGGCAAACCGCACGGCGAGGGGGAAGTGCACCAATGCGGTGGCGTTGTCTACAACGGCGGATGGAAGGAGGGAAAGCAGCACGGCCAGGGGGAGGAGCGCATTCACGGCAAGGTGACCTACAAGGGTGAGTGGGTCAAAGGAGACAAGACGGGAACCGGTGTGGCGACGGGAATGAACTGGGAGTGGGTCTCTATCATGGCGAGACACTCGACGGCAAGCCACACGGCCAGGGCGAGCTCCGAGACTACCAGAACAACAAAGTCATCTATTCGGGCGAGTGGGCGAATGGCAAGAGACACGGCCAGGGAAAGGCGGCCGGCCCTTCTGCTGGTTCTCCGGTGTGGTTTGAGGGCCAATGGAAACAAGGCCTCATCGAGAGGGGCACCCTCTTCCCTGATGGCGACTGGTGTGGAGTGAAGAAACCTGATGGCACCCCTACGTGGCCCATCAAGCCCATTCGCTGGGAGGAGGGGCAGCAGCTAGCCAATAGGGATCTGGGGGGCGGATGGACATTGGCAGAGTTTCTGCGGGAGGAAGGTCTGCCCAAGTATTTTCCTGATGGAGCACTGTGACAAAAGCAAGCGGCTCTGTGTCTCGTGTGTCGATGGGTATATACGTGTATATCTATTTTTCTTTGTTTCTTTCCACTTTATTTTTGTGTCGGCTGTTCGTGTGTTTGTTTGGGGTTATAGGTCGATTGGGCGGGTTTGTATTTGTAAGGCAAAAGCGGTCTGCTAATGAGACATACCAAGTGGATAAAAGCGACGGACAGACAGAGACAGACAGACACGGAACGGACACGTGTGAGTCCTGTCTTTGTGTAATGTCCACCCCAAACCCACCCAACCGGAACGACACGAAAACTGCAAGGACAAATGACCTTCAACATCAAGGAAAAAGCCCTTTCTCACCCCCCATGTGTTCAAAAAAAAAAAGAAAAAAAAATCTCCCTCAATGTGTCTGTCTGCCGGTCACAAAGGAGCACACACCAAGTTGAGTGAGGTCAGCTTACTATGTCACACACGATGCTTTGCAGGGGCACTACCCACACACACCACACTACATGTATGTGTGTATGTCCCGCAGACGCCCACGAAGGAATGCACCCCACCACCAGATGCACCACTGCATGTGTAATTGAGACGTGTGTGTGGTGGCCATCTTTTGATGCCCACGACACTCACCACACCATTCTCTCTGCCCCTCTCTTGAGTACAAGCAATACGAATGCACCTGAGGGCTCACCGCCCCCAACCAGTGACATCCCGCCGACCCCGCCCTTATTCACGCTGACTGCAAAGCCACACAATACCAAAGACACAGCAGACTGAAAGACAGACAGACGTCACGTGATTGACTGTACAAACAACTTGGGCACAGTAAGACAGACAGACAGACAGACAGCGAGACCAGCGCCGTCCACTCACACATGAACAAACAACGACACACGAGCCGCAGTGTCTGAATGAGTTGGACGCCTAATGCCGACGGCCTGAAGACCACACACACATGGCCACAGTGGATGGACACGGCCCATAGGTCTGTCTGTCCGCCCACTGTGTCTGCCTGTGTCACTCACATTTGCCGTATTTGTGGTCGTGGTGTTTCTTCCAGCAGTAATGGCCACGCTTGCAATCATGGTCTTTCTTGCACCGATGGTCGTCATGGTGGTCGTCATGGTGGTCGTCATGGTGGCCCCTCTCCTTGCCTAAATCACACACCACACACACAGAAGGGATGACGCCCACATTGCCCCCTCTGTGTGTGAGTGTGCGGCTCACATTTGCCATTCGTGCACCAATGTGAGTGGCAGTCGTTGTCATATCGACAGCCATGGCCAATGTCATTCAGATCGCCGCCCTTACGGCACTGGCCGTTCACACAGCTGCAGACACACACACACACACACACACATCAACACACGCATCGCCATGGCTCTCCCTCTTCCCTTTGCCCTACTTGTGCGAGCAGCAGTGAGAGGTCTTCTTGCACTGTTTCTTTGAGTAAGAGGCAATGCACGACTGCAAACCCCGCAGACCACCAGACGACACCAACGGCTCATCGCCATCCTCATCGCTCAGCAGAAGCTGGTCGTCCACAGTCGTCAGGCCATCGTCATCAGCAGCGGCAGGGGGGCCAGTCGGGAGGGCCTCGTCGGCAGCCATGGCCACGGCGGTCGACGGCATCCACACGGCCACCAGCAGAGAGGCCGCAAGCAGGAGCATCAGGCGGGAGATGAGGGCCATAGCTGACGGGCAATTGAGAGGCCGGGCAGTCAGTTGCAGTGCGGCTGGTTGAGGGCCAGATGGGATACTCCGGTGGCTAACAGGCGCTGAGAGATGGGAAGTCGCTGGGCGGTCGAATAAGGTGAGATGAGCTGATGGGGAGGTGGGCAGGGCAGATCCAGGTGAGGTCTTTTGCAGTCCTTCACGTGCGGCGGTGAGAGAGGGGAGAGTGGAGGGCGCGGAGGCCGCAGGGTTTCGGGTCTGGGGTCTCAGGGTTTTCACAACCGCGGCTGCCGAAGAAAGCAATCGAAGGGCCTGCGCTAGGGAAGAGTGAGTCCAGACAAACACTTTCCAGGTGAGCCCCACTGAGCCCCACCGCACATCCACCGTGTCTGACTCACTGATCTTCATGGTCTGTGTGGTTCAGACAGTGTGGGGTGTGTAGAAGCCTCCGCATCAGCAGTTTCACGATTTCAACTCATCTCCTGGTAGGCACCCATCCATATGAGAAACAGACCACACACAAGATGCGGATCAGCACATAGTACCGTAACGCGTCTCAGCTTCTGAGCTGTGATCCGCTTTTCAGGTGATGCATTCTGAGCGATCGAGACTCTCGTCTTTGTGTGATCTCTGCGTGCACGGTAGGCCCCAAATTTTCTGAACCTTCTCGCCTTATCCGTGTAGCTGCATGATCCCTCCTTGTCACGATGGCTGGCAGGCACCGGCCCGTGATGGCTGGTCTGCTGAGCCCATCAGATGCTCGCACGTGTGCGATCCCGTCGGTGACGGATGTCGACGACAGGGAGACACTGCAGAATATCGTCGATGGTAAGTAATGCGACAGACACGCATTCACACGCACCATGAAGAACACGCAATGTGTACTCAGATATCAGTCGTTCGATGGACAGTGAGCGCGAGCAGTTCAACAAACGAATTGAGGAGCTCGAGACCCAGAGAGATGCCTACAAGAAGGAAAGAGACGACTACAAAAAGGAGGGAGACGAGCACAGAAAAGAGAGGGATGAATGGATGCAACGGGCTCAGCAAGCCGAGGCCGAACTTGACGTTGCAAGAGAGCGGCTGCAAGCGAAAGGTGCTGCCGAGCAGGAAGCCGAAAGCGTTGACCGCACGATCATGTACGAGGGCAGTGTCTACTACGGCTCCATCTGCAAAGTGGGTGGCACTGAGATGCCGCACGGATGGGGCATTTTGTGGTTGCTGGACGGCGAGAGGAAGCGATATGAGAGAGAGTGGAAGGGCGGCAAACGGCACGCCAAGGGCATCGAATACGCATCGGACGGCCAGATGGTCTACGAGGGCGATTTCGTGGACGGCAAGCGGCACGGCCATGGTGAGGAGTTCACTAACGGCGAGGTGACCTACACGGGCGTGTGGGTGAGAGGGGAGAAGAAGGGAGCTGGCGTGGCGACGGGCATGCGGTGGGAAAAAGACGGCTATTTTGTCGGCCCGACTCTCGACGGCAAACCTCACGGCCAGGGCGAGTTGCGAGACCGCCGCGACAACAATGTCATCTACAGCGGTGACTGGCGGAACGGCAAACGGCATGGCCATGGCAAGGAGCTCACTGGCGGCAGGGTGACCTACGAGGGCGTGTGGGTCAATGGAGAGAAGAAGGGAGCTGGCGTGGCGACGGGCATGTGGTGGGAGGGCCATTTTTATCATGGCCCCACGCTCGATGGCAGACCACACGGCGAGGGGGAGCTGCGAGACCACCATGACAACGTCATCTTTAAGGGTCAATGGACTAACGGCCGTGGCCACGGCGAGGAGTTCGACACACAGGGCCGTGTTAAATACGAGGGCCAGTGGGAGCACGGCAAGCGGCACGGCCGTGGAAAGGCACTCGACGATGGAGGAATGGCTACCTATGAGGGCGAGTGGGCGGACGGAAAGCGACACGGCCAGGGGAAGGCATACTACCAGTACGACGGTCCTGTGTTGTGGTTCGAGGGAGAATGGAGGGACAACCAGATTGTGAAGGGGACGCTTTTCCCAAACGGGACTTGCCGTGGACAGATGTTTCCCGACGGCACCCCCGTGTGGCCCATGACACCCATCCCGTGGGAGACGGGAGAAGAAATACCTGACGCGAAAGTGGGAGGGTGCAAGGTCAAGCTGCATGCCTTCCTGGAAACGCTGCTGATACCCAGGTGTTGGGTGGATCGGTATTTGCCTGAGGGGGCGCTTCCTCAGACGGCAGCATCAGGGCGGGAGACTGCATCTGCTAAGACGGCAGCATCAGGGCGGGAGACTGCATCTGCTATCTGCTGCATCTCTTGATCAATGTTGGGCCGGGGGAGACGGACGTGAGGGAGAGAGAGGTTGCTTTTTTGTCCCATTCTGTCAGTGGCTCGATTGAACACGTTGTTTTAAGTGTGCTAGTCTGTTTGACGAGCTTGCGTCTGTCTGTTCGGTGTGTTTGGTAAGACGTGGGTGAAGACGTGGGTGAGTGATCTTGTCGTCATGTGTGAGACTCAGTGTGTTGATGCCTCGAACGAACGCCCTCTGTTTCCAGTGACGTCATCAAGGAATCACAGAAGATTTTAACAGTGACGTCTCACACATGTCCAGATGCATCACACACACAAAAGGCTGTCTGTACACACATCACACACACACACACACACACACGAGAGAGACGGCACATGTACGGTCACTACTCGATTTGTTTCTTGATGGGTTTCCTCCTGACGGACTCGAAGGGCACCGCACCAGGCCGGGAGTGACGACGCAAATTCTCCTCCTACACACACACATGGTGACACAACTGGTTGTGCGTGCGCAGGTTTGTTTGTGTGTGGCGTACCTTTCTCTTTTTGGCCTGCGCCATGATTCTCCTCTTCTCTGTGTGCTTCTTGATCAGAGACGGCACGTGACGATGCCTACGACAGACACAATCGACACACGCAAGACACAACACCACACACGTCTCCATTCCGTGTCCGTGTGTGAGGATGGCTCAGTGCGTACTTGGATCGATCAAAAATCCATTGAATTGCGCAATTCACCATCTCAAGTGTTCGTGTGAGTTGTATCTCCATCTCAAGAGGAATCGCATGACCCTTCCATGCGCTGCAAAATTGATTGAAAGAATATTACACTGGCGCAGAGCGTCTTGCAAGGACGTGCACACATGTGGCGACTGCTCTGATAGAAACCCCGCGCCAAAGGTAGAAGGAAAAGTTCCGTTCAGCGATGAGAGATATAGGGGACATAGGGAAAAAGACGAGCAGAAAGTGAATGAGTCTATACGCGAGAACACTTTAAACCTCTCTCAGCCACATTTAACCTGTCTGCACAGCAGCCTGATTATCCCTACCATGCAGCGCCCCAAACACACCAACTGCAGCATGCGTGTACCAAAGCACATCACACGCACCCACCGCGGATGTGCATATCCATGTCTTCAGCTGAACAATGGCTACAGCATCGCCCACATGAGCACCGCCATTGCCACCCCGCCCCACCATGACTTGCCCGTGTGCTTCGCTGCGTCAGCAGTTGTCTGATCGCCCCCCTGGACTGTGATGATGATCTTGGTGTTCTTGTCCTCCACCCCCTCCAGTATGGCCTTCATGGTGGGTTTGCTATCCTTCACCATCGGTCCCTCTATGTCATGCATGGCTCTTCGTGTGCCAGGGAGGATGCAGGCCTCCGTGTTGCGGACGTAGTTGCCTTCGTGAATCTGGATGCGCTCGAAGCCATCCACATTCTTCAGCTCGATGCGAGGGCCCAGGTTCTTCGATCCCGGATCACGCCTCACATAGCCATCATAGGTGCCGGTTGGAATATGCCCCTTCAGTTGGTTTTCGAGCTCGAGCGTGTGGCCGGAGGCGCTGTTGACGCCCGAGCATTGAAAGGTCCCCAAGCGAGCCGTGATGTTGTTGTGTGTGGTTGGGGATGCATCGCGGGTGATGACACAAGAGAGGGTAGAGAGGCAGCTGCAGGCCACGAAGCGGACTTCAAATATAGGGGAGGGCTGCTCTGGATAGAAGTACTCCACTTTGTCTCCCACGCGCAGCGACAGAGCTATATCGCGAATCCCATCGTCCTCGGGAATCTCAGACATGGGTACCTCCCTTCGCTCTCTCATAAATCCGGCGTCGCCTGCAGGCCACCACGGTGCTGAGGTGAACCCTGCAACCAGACAAGACAGATAGCAACCAACGACAGTTGGATGTACGGAGAGAGGGGTGCTGCAGGTGCTGATGTCTCTGTGACTCACATTCTTCGAACGTGACAGTATCAGTGAGTTTGGGTGATGGCCCCGGCAATCCCTTCACAATCCCACGCTCCCAGTACCATAGGTAGTCCTCAGCCTGCCGCACGATGCGATAGCATATGTCACCCCTTTCAGGTACTCTGATAGGAAGGCCCTCAGAACAGGGTGTGTGGATTGTGATAGTGATATTCCGAATCGTAAGAGATTGGGGGGGACAGTCCTCTTCCTTGGTGCCTTCAATATCCACCCCCTCGAGTATGGCATTCATGGTATCTTCACTCGCCGTCACCATCGGCCCCTTTTCGTCGTCCAGCGCTATTCCCTCGCCAACAAGGATGCAGCCATTCGAGTTCTCGACATAAGTGCCTTGGCAAATCGTGGACGGAGTATCCTGGATCTGGTGAGAAAGCCAGATACCAGGCTTCTCCAGGAACCTCCCATCGCGCCACACAGAGCCGTCATAGGTGCCGCTTGGAATATTCCCATAATATTTGATGTCCACGAGCTCAAGCGTGTGGCCGAAGGCGTTGTTCACACCCGAGCATTGGAAGGTCCCCATGCGAGCCGTGATGCCGTTGTGCGTCGTAGTGAAGGCATCGCGGACGATAACACAAGAGAGCGAGTCATGAGGGTGATAACAGGCAACCAACACACTTCTCGATTTGGAAGGGACCGCCGCCGTCGATTTGGAGACCCATTCTATCACATCTCCCACGCGCACCGACGGCATTTGCCAGTCATGGGCCATTGTACACACTAGCCAATTACGCTGATCGTCCCCGTAGGGGTACTCACGCCACCGTACGCTGCAGGCATCGACGTCCTCACGACCTGCAGACAGACAAGGAATAAAAGAGGAATACTGCAGATGTTAGGATGCCTCCACTCACACAGTGATGATGGGCAATCGTCACACTTGTCGACGACGATTTTATCATTGACTTTTGGTTTTCGTTTAGTGCCCTGTCGGACGACACGATAGCACTCCCCGCCGCCAAGAGCACCCTTCGATATACACTTCAAACAGGTGGGAACGTTGCATGTGAGTCCCGCAGGACACCCGTCCGTAAGAAGGCGACCAGCTACTGACAAAACACCCACCTTCCAGTGAGTTGGCCTCATCGACTGGCATATCTTACCATCCCCGGTCTGTGTGGATGCCATGACGTTGTTGTCGCATGTCTCATCTAAAGAGTCAATGCGGTGGAGAGACCCATATGGACCTGAAAGTACTCAGTTGACAGCCACACGAGCAAGCATGTGACGAAGCGGCATCCCATCGACGAAGTGAGATCCCATCCCAGAACTTGTGTGATTGGGCATGATGGTGCGCGAAAGGCATTCACAGGCGTCGTGTTTGCGTTCATCGATACCTGTGTTGCAGCGTGTCGGCCCGCAGGTGGCGCAGAAAGATTCTGAACCGCATGTTGACCTGACACAGATGCAGGCGTTCGTTCCTCGCCGCCGTTCCTCGTACTCATGTCCAATTGCTCGTCATTGACTCACCGTTCCCTCCTCCGTCGGGGTGTCGGGACAGCCCCGGCTTGAGAACCGGAACCGAAGGGAGTGCTAGCTTGGCCCCAGTAGGAGCACAGCCACACCCTACCCGATGGTAATCGGGACAGAAGCTACCCAAACAGGCGGGGCAGCAGCTGGGAGGTCTGCATCAGTGGCTGCAGAATCGGGGTGTGTTGGTGTGTTTCCCTGCTGGTGCCCTGTGATAGTGAGCGTATCTCTCTTGGCTGGCTCACTGGCTGTTGTGTGTGATGTGTCTGGGGGCCTGTGTTTGTATTGTTGGTGCCTTGTGTCGTTACTTACGAGGCATCTGAGTGCACCCATATGTCTGAGGACCCACACGCATCCATATGTGCATTGGAGTCAATGGAGTGATATTTCAAGTTTTTAACATTGACTGACACGCCATCTTAACACTCTTATCAGTATCTTGTCGATTGGACATGTTTGTGTGTGTCTGTCTCGGGCTGGCTGACTGGCTGTACGTCATATATCAATGGCTCCGTGCGCCTATGGCCTTCCTATGTATCGCTGTCTCGACTTTGCTTAAGGCGTGTGTGTTGTCATGTGTGCGACGCATTTGACAACGGTGTTCGCTCAGGCGAGATGTCAACAAAAGCCACAGATGTCCACATGCAACACACAAATGTTGTCTGTACACACGACATACACACACGAGAGAGACGGCACATGTACGGTCACTACTCGATTTGTTTCTTGATGGGTTTCCTCCTGACGGACTCGAAGGGCACCGCACCAGGCCGGGAGTGACGACGCAAATTCTCCTCCTACACACACATGGTGACACAACTGGTTGTGCGTGCGCAGGTTTGTTTGTGTGTGGCGTACCTTTCTCTTTTTGGCCTGCGCCATGATTCTCCTCTTCTCTGTGTGCTTCTTGATCAGAGACGGCACGTGACGATGCCTACAGCAGACACAGTCAATCGACACACACATGATGCAGATGCGCGCCTGTGTGTGTGTGTCTGTACCGTGCGATTCGTCTGATTTCCTTGAGGTGTTGGAATTTCCGCTTCAGTGCGTCGCGATAGGCCATCGCCTGACGCTCGCGAAACGGCCGCTGCACCACACAATGTAATGCACACACAGAGATATCATTGCCCACCCAGTGTGGGATCACTCACTGACCGGTCCCAGAGGCTTGGACGCCTCTGCCTTCCACACCCTCACATTGGTGTCCTCAGAACCTGCACACACACCCACGCATACGCATGGATGGATGGATGCACACATGTGTCTTTATGTGTACGTACCTGATACGACGTATCTGGTGTCGGCAGTGAATCTGCAGCAGAGGACCCGCTGCATCCTCTTGGCGTGGTAGACCTCACGGCTGCGGCTCTCGGACACACGGAAGATGCGAATCTGATAAACACGACACACATTCAGGCATTCATGGATATTGTGTGTAGGTGAGATGGATGGGATGTCGGAGTGGGTGTACCGTTCTGTCGTATGAGGCAGCGACGAACTCTCGCCCAGACGGGGAGTAGTCCACATCCAACCTAAGAGAGAGAGAGAGAGAGAGATCCACACGTACATTGTGTTGTGCCTGGACATGAGTGTGTGTGGATGCCATGCGTACACGGCGTTTGTGAAGTCCCTGTGGAGGTTGAGGGCTATGTCCAGCTTGCGCATGTCAAATGTGTACAGATGGCAGTCCTCATTCGCCTGCATCCTCCACACACACCCCGATGGACCAACACACGTCAGGTGCCTGTCTGCAGGTGTGCGCACCACAGTGAAGTTGAGTGGCTCCATGGGGTTCCAGCTCACTGCGTTGGACCGCATCTGATGCACAGAGGGCCACACACACACGTGTGTATGTGATTTATGTGTCCTCTGCGTGGGCAAATACCTTCAAGAGCACTTTCCTTATCGGTGAGCTTCCACGCAAATCTAACGAAAGAGCAGAGAAACAGATCACCATGTACACATGTGCGTGTATCCATTCATCCACACCGTAGAGGCCGACTGTGTTGTCAGATGCAGTGGACGCGATCAGACACGGCTGCACACAGACACACAGAAAGCGAGAGGCATGACACTGACACGTAGACACGTAGGATGTCCATTAACCTCAGCAGGGTTGAATCTTGCGCATATGACTGAGTCGCATCCCCACTCGAACGACTGGATGGGCGCACTCCGGTGGTGATCCCATATGTCAACCGTGTCGCCTGTCGACACTGCACACACACACACAGGGATGAGTGGATGTGTGTGTAGGCATTTGTTGTGTGTGTGGCTGCGATGGTGACCGAGTAGGTGTCTGCTCCAGTGGTGGTCGAGGCTCGTGACGGCACTCTTGGCCATGTACACATTCAACGCCTGATCGATGACCGACACACACATACACACGTACATGTGTTCGCAGGAGAGTGAGTGGGTGTCTGTAGACTGACCGGCACTTCCTTCGCCAGCTTTGATGTGTCGATCTCTTCGCCCCGAACCAGGTTGCCCTCGTCAAGCACCTACACACACACAGCCACACACAGTATTCGCCTGTCCATATGTGTGCCGCCTTCGTCTGTATACCTCATCCCAGTCCATGGCGGTCATGCCCTCATTCTTCTCCACTTTCCACGTCTTGATGCACCTACACACACACAGACGTCCACTCATCCAGGCCGCCCACACGCAAGCACACCACTCGATGTGCGGACGTACTTGTCATCCCCCCCCGTAAAGAGCAGCCGGTCGTCGGGCGATACGCACAGGCCGCGGATGAACCCATCGTGGGCAGAGATGGCCTGATACACACATGTCGGCAGATCGACCGTGTGTGTGTCGGTCTGTCTGTGTGTATGCGCGTGGGCGTTTGTTTTGCACCTTGGTGCATGTCCGTGTGGGCATGTTCCAGAAGCGCAGCTCGCCGTCACACGACGCAGTGAACAGATCGGCCTGAATGAATCAAGGCAACAGCGACAAACACGCGTACATCCACACAGGCACATACAGTGAATGCCTGTCTTCCTGCATACCACTCGTTTGTGGCTCCTGGCCATGCACTTGACAGCGTCTGTGTGTCCGTCCAGCACGGCCACCAGAGGCTTGGCGAACATCTTGTCAAGTTTAGTGGCCACCAACGCACGATTGTACTCACGAGCCTGACACAGAAACAATGAATCAATCACAGCCAGACAAAAGACAATCAATGAGTCGGCAGTCGATTTCAGGCACTTTCTTCGCATTGTTTCTGTCTTACCCGTTCGAATGGGTGGAGCTGCGGGTCGGGGTTGCGGTAGTACCTGGTGATCTTCCCGGCCTTCCGCTCATGAGCAGCCGGGTCGTGATGAAGCACCTTCAGCTTCATTTTCTTCACTCGATCTGACCTCGACGCCTCTCTGCACGCCTCAATGACGTCAATCACGCCATCAGAAGGCAAATCACTCCTGCGAGCTTTCTGATTGCTTGTCAGCTAAGCTCGCAAGCCGTGTGTGGCGTGTTTCGCTTCTCGGTGCCTCTTCGCAACCATGGTAAGCTGATGTGACGTGTGGGTGGAGAGAAAATCCGGGCAGACAGAGAGGTGCTGCGTGTCTGCGGAGGGATGGCCGGAGGGGCAGGCAAAGCAGAGAGGGGGTAGATCAGAGGTGTGGGAGTGCGTGTGGGTGCTTCACAAACAGAGATCTGCGTGTTCCTGCTTGTGTCTGTGCCCCACCGGCTCGCTGCCTGTCTGTGTGGTTTGTGTGTGGTGTAGGCTCGTGGTCCGAAGAAGCACATGAAGCGTGTGGCTTCGCCATACCACTGGATGCTCGACAAAATGACTGGAGTCTACGTGAGCAGCCCGACACACACAAGCAGACAGAGGGAGGGGAGGGGTGACGGTGCGCTGGATGGCTCTGCGTGTGTGTGTGTGTGTTGGATGTGTAGGCTCCGCGTCCGTCGACGGGTCCCCACAAGCTGCGCGAGTGTTTGCCGCTCATCATCCTCCTCAGAAACAAACTCAAGTACGAATGGAGGGACGGCATCACACACACACGAGGGGCGTCCATCATGCTGGCATGCTGTGTGTGTGTGTGTGATGTGTGTTAGGTATGCGTTGACGTATTCCGAGGCCAAGTACATTTGTATGCAGCGGGCCATCAAGGTGGACGGCAAAGTCAGGACAGACATGGGATTCCCTGTCGGCTTCCAAGGTGAGATCAATCACCACACACACCCCCGGATCCTTCAACGCTCCATGTCTGTGCGTGTGTGTCACGATGTATGTGTGTCACGTGATACGCAGACACTGTGACGATCGACAAGACCAAGCAGAACTTCAAGATGATGCTCGACCCCAAGGGCCGTTACCGATGCGTCAGCGTCTCACCCAGCGAGGCCGCCGTACGCCACACACAGACACAGACAGTGCTGAGTGGATGGCCCTCATCTCATCTCTCGTGTGTGTGTGTGTGTGCGGTGTGGTTTTGGTTTTTGTGTGTGCAGAAGAAGCTCTGCCGTGTGGTCAAGGTCTATCTCGGCCCCAATGGTGTGCCCTGCGCAACGACTCACGACGGCCGCACGATCCGCTATGTGCATCCCGACGTCAAAGTCCACGACACCCTGCACATCGACATCTCACCCGAGGGCAAGGGGGTCAGTCACCACACACAAACATGCACACACACACAGCTGGCTTGTGAGCCGCCTTCATTGACACGAATGTGCGTGTAGGTGTTGGACTTCATCAAGTTTGAGGTCGGCAACGTGTGCATGTGCACCGGCGGCCACAACATCGGCCGTGTCGGCACCATCGTCTCGCGAGAGAAGCACCCGGGCGCTTACGAAATTGTCAAAGTCAAGGTGAGTGGCCTCCGAAACACATCACGCACACGCACGTCGTAGACTGCACACTGTCAATCTCTGTGTGTGTGGTTGTGATATGATAGGATGCCAAGGGCCACCAGTTCGCCACTCGCCTGGCGAATGTGTTCTGCATCGGCAAGGGCACCAAGCCCTGGTGCACTCTGCCAAAGGACAAGGGAATCAGACTCAGGTGCGCATCACGGCAGCGCACACACACACTGGGCAGCAGGCATCTCTCTCTGTCTCTGTGTGTGTGTGTGTGTGTGTGTGGTCTGTCTGTCAGCATCAAGGAGGACCGCGAGAAGCGTCTGCAGAAGCAGGGATCCCTCATGTGAGCAGCCGAACCGCTCATGGGTGGGGCAGCCAGACAGACAGACGGACACAGCCTGTTTGGGCTGGCCGCCTGGCTGCCTGCTGCATGTGGTGTGTTGTCTGTGTGCGTGTGGGCAATGCGATTGAGACCGTCGTGTGTGACCTGCATGCATCCGTGGATGTTTTCAATCTTGTGATGCGGTGAGAACCGTCGCATTTCGCTGTGAGGGCCTTCATTCAAGGCCCCAAGTGTCACACCAACCGACTCAATGGACGCTCTCATTGAGAAACTGCGAGCACAGAAGCAGACAGCAGACAGCAAGTCGGCGCACACAGACGTGTCCAATCGAGCCACTTGCATCCACACAGACACCATGACACACAGAAGCATCCTGAGAACACAAGGCACCACCAATGCAACCTCTCTCTCCCTCCCTCCCTCCCTCTCCCTCTGCTTCTCAGTGCACATACACACATGATACAGACACAAACAGCCAGCCCTCCAAGAGACTCAGCCCTCTCTGTCTGTCTATCTGTCTTTCTGTTTTGTGAATGCAGCCATCCGAAAACACAGCCCGCCAGCCAGCCACGAGAGACAGACTCACTATCACAGTGCACCAGCAGGGAAATACCCCGACAGACCCTGACTCTGCAGCAAGTGATGCAATTCATATGTGCTGGGAGGCAGCTTGGTGTTGGGTATCTTCTGTCCGGCCTGCCATCGAATGGGTGTGATGGGATAGCGAGGGATGCCGTCGGCATTCTTCAGTCCGCAGCGGTCACCGTCAGGGAAGAGGGTGCCGCTGTGGGCCAGGCCCTCTCGCCATTCGCCATCGAACCACAACACAGGACCATAACCGATGTTGTAGTAGGCCTTGCCCTGTCCGTGTCGCTTGCCGTCCGTCCACTCGCCCTCATAGGTAGCCCTTCCTGCATCGTCGAGTGCCTTTCCACGACCGTGCCGCTTGCCGTCCGCCCACTCGCCCCTGTAAATCACCCGGCCCTGTGAGTCGAACTCCTCGCCTTGGCCACGGCCGCTAGTCCATTGACCCTTATAGACGATCTTGTCATGGTGGTCCCGCAGCTCCCCCTCGCCGTGAGGTCTGCCATCGAGTGTGGGACCATGATAGAAATGGCCCTCCCACCACATGCCCGTCGCCACGACAGCTCCCTTCTTCTCCCCTCTGACCCACACGCCCCTGTAGGTCACCTTGCCGTTGATGAACTCCTCACCGTGACCTTCTCGCTTGCCATCCACGAAATCGCCCTCATAGACGGCTCTGTCTTGGCTGAACTCTTTGCCCTTGCCGTGGTGCTTGCCGTCCTTCCACTCGCCCTCATAGCGCTTTCTCTCGCCGTCCAGCGATCGCAGCAGCCCCGTCCCGTGGGGCACCTCGGTGCCGCCCACTTTGCGGATGGAGCCGTGGTAGAGGCCGCCGTCGTGCACAACTGTCCGAGCCACGTTGCTGTGCGCCTGCTCATCGGCAGCAATCTTGGCCTCAAGTTCTCTGAGCTTGTCGAATGCAGCGTCTCGCTCACGTCTGTAGGCGTCCCTCTCTCTCTTGTAGTCGTCTCTTTGCGCCTCGAGCTCCTCGATGCGCTTATCGTATTGCCGTCGCTCTCTGTCCGTCGAACGACGGAGATCTGCATGCACACAGAGAAGCACGTGTAGAAATTCGCCGTGTGTGTCCAGCCGTCCCCCGGACTCCTCACCGTCGATGACATTCTGGAGCATCTCAGTTGTCACCGAATGAAACGATGCATCTGACAGTGGCGGCCGAGCAGCCATGGCGTGCACTCAGTACCTGAGAGGCAGACAATGTGACAATACAGGGAATCGTGCAGCAACTGATGGATGGGCGAGGTGGGCAGCATTCGCAGACGTTGAGGCCTACCTTGACGGGCCTTCTCGCTCAGAAGTCACGGACGCAGAGCAGACAATGGTTCACCTGAAGAGCGGATCACAGTCAAAAGAGGAGAAACGCTGCAAGATCTATCGAATGGATGATCCCGACCGACAGATGAATGAGACTGCGAATGGCAGAGGCCACTGAAGGCAAACACGTGCACAGTGTCTGAACCATGTGTCAGGATTGCCAGCTTGGCAAGACGAACCACTGCGAGCTTGTGAGCTAGGGTAGATTGCTGTGTAACGGAGAGAGAGAGGAGAAGACAAGGAAAGACAAGGAAAGCATTCTGAGGAGACACGATCTTATCAGCCATCACCGAAGTGAGATCTGTGTTGACCACCCTTCATGATGCCATACACGGACATAAACAACTTTGACTGACTGACCAGTCCATCGGTCTTATTAAAGTAAAAGCACTCTTACTCTGGGACTTACCGCCCAGCAGATCCTCTATTCAGCTAACTACAGGAAAGCCCAGCAGATCCTCTATTCAGCTAACTACAGGAAAGGTCCTCACCGGCCTTTTTCGCTCATGGGCGCAGCAACTTGGTTCTTGCTTATCTGAGCCGAAGTCTTCGCCAGCTAACTGACAGATCCTAACAGGTCTATCAGTGTCTTGCGCAGTATCAGCAGCAGTCAACTACTAGCAGTACTTGAAGAAAGACAACAACAACATCAACAAAGCAGACAGCAGAGATGACACTCAATCTCGAGACAAAGGCCACCTTCCCCGTCTTTACCGGCAGGAGTGGCGAGAACGACATCAAGTGGCGTGAATGGGACTTTACTCTCAGAGCCTACTTGGCAGCAAGAGAGATGGATGTGAAAGTCTATCTACCTACTAAGGATGAGGACGTCCCGCCGATGAAGATAGCGGTGCCACAGATGGATGGCAATAATCAGCCCGTGGTGAACCAGCAGGGACAGCCAATCCTGATTGAGCAGGAGAGCTCCAACGCCAAGAACCTCCGATGGCTGTTCGGCTTCCTCGCCCTGCAGACAGCAGACAAGGCCAAGCGACTGATTCAAGAAGCATACCAGAAGCACGGCGAGAATGGTGCATGGGCGTATCTAGAACTGCGGAAGCGGTTCATACCTGATCGTATCGTATGCAAGCACGAGCTCTTGCAGCGATTCTTCAGCTGGAAGATGATCAAGGACGATCTTGACGACGCCCTTGGCGACTTCAGCTATCTCGTCAGCCGCCTTCATGAAGTCGGATCAACAGTGCCAGACGAGACGATGATCGCCGTCATGCTATCGGCATTGCCTGAGAGATTCGACATGTTCAAGGCAACCATGGCGCATGAGTCAGCATCCCGCGCGTATCGTGGAGAAGCACTGACGTGGCCGCAATTTGAAGAAGCTCTTCGTAACGCGAATGACCGCATGAAACAGCTGCGAAGAGAGCAACGAGACCGTCAACATCAGCAGAGGGGCCGTCCATCCGGAAGACAACATGACCGTCAAGACCAGCGTAGTCAGCATGATGATGAGAGGAAGGGATGGACTGACAGACGACCTGACAACAGATACAACAACACCAACAGGAACAATGGCAATGGATGGAGGAACCAGCCGAGCAACACCAACAGACAGAGCAGCAACTACTGGCGACCTGCCTCATCCACTTATGCCCAATCCTCTCAGCGCACCTGGCACACTGGCGGACAGCAGCAGGGAGGAGGGCAGCAGCAGCAAACATGGCGCCCTACAGAACGACGAGATAAGGATGGCGACGTCATTATGAACAACACCCGAGCACGAGCCAACGACAGACGGAACGACCGACGTCCCAATCGCCAATACGCCAACCAATTCGATGTCTACGAAGAGGAAGAACAACAGCAACAAGGAAATGAGGACTTTGCCACGATTGGAGCAGTCG
>CDMY01000468.1:41780-58882 GCA_001179505.1 Vitrella brassicaformis | reverse complement strand
GCAAACAAGAGACACTCTCCCAGGTTCACACACACGCACAAACACACACCTCTGCGCCGTCCATTCGTCCGTCCGTCCATCTGTGCATCTCCACCACTGCTGTCAGGTGGTCAACTGGTTGGATTGGCTCAACACGGCCCCGTGTGAGGGCGACCCGCGTGCTGCCGAGATCAACGAGGATGTGGCCGAGGGCGACCCACGTGCTGCCGAACTGCAGGCCGACTCACTCTGCGACCTGTTCAGGTGAGATAGAGTGAGTTGTCAGAATGGGCCCCATGTGTGTGTTGTGTTGTGTGTTGGTGTGTTGGGTGTCAGGTCTCCGGGCCCGTGGAGTTTTGTTCAGCGCGGCCCGTCATGCCAGGGCGTGGTGCTCAGCAGCTGCAACTCGCGAGCCATCGCCTCCGCATCATTGTAATCACCACCACCGCCACACGACGGAAACAAGACATAGACAGCAGTCGTGTGTGTGTGTGTGTGTGGATCGGCCGGTCAGTTTGGATGCGGGCGCTCTGCACGTGGCTGACACGGCCGCCCGCAAGTTCGTCTACGCCTTCTACGACTCGTTGTTGGTCGGCAACTCCATCAACTGGCTCGTCAGACACTCGGCGGAGATCCCCTCGCCCCACCAAGAGGTATGTGCAGTACACACCTCTCACACACACGTGTGTGCGAGGGAGGGAGGGAGGAGGGGGCATGGCCTCATTGTGATCATTGTGATGTGATGCGTTGTATGTGTCTTTTGATTGACAGTCGAACAAGTTTGTGTTGCTGCCGGCGGCTGCCGACCACTCGGAGGTGCTCTTGTCATTACTCCCGACGGGGCTGTGCGTCGACTGGTATAAATATGTGGCGTGAAGTGGTGCTTTCTGCGATGTCTCCTTGTCTGTCTGTCTGTCTGCATGTCGTCAGGTCTCAGGTGCTCCGTTGTCTGTCCGGCATAACGCCCATCCGCTCGCTCGTCAACATCGGGGGCGGCATCGCCGATCTTTTCCGCACACCCACACAGCACATGCTCGACACGCAACAGGCGCCACCGCAACCAGCCGGTCCCATCGCAGCCACCCCGGGAACCGCCAGCGGCAAGAGGCTCATCGTTTTCGATAACGGTGCGCCCCAAGGGTCTGTGTGTGTGCGGTGTATGCCGGACTCATGCCCGCACCTCAAGACCCTGCTCACATCGCCACGAATCATCAAACCTGGCGGTCAGACAGATAGACAAACCTACTGACACAGGGATAACACGCATTTGCATGCGTCTCATCTGTGTGTGTGTGTGTGTGTGTGCAGATTTGCCCGAGAAGTGTCCGTTGGTTCCGAGGCACATCCACCTGGGTGAGCTGGACCGCACCAACTCTGTCCGGCTGCTGCGGCAGCTCTGCCCCAACGTGGACGTCGAATCCGCCGCCAGAACTGGAGACCTCTGCGGACACCTGCCACTCGGTAGATATGACCAACTCACACACACACACACACACACATCTCCCTCTCTCTCTCTCTCTCACCTGTGTTCAGCGTTGCGTGTGATCGGCCGTCTGCTGGGCAGCCGTCCTGACATGACGCTCGACATGACGCTTGAGAGGGACTTCGACCACGACCTGACCCTGTCGCCGCTCTCCGAGTACGCGGCCTGCGTGCAGCCGTCGGTCGAGGCCCTCGCGGAGCCGCTCCCGCTGCGGCAGGCCCTGACGACGCTGAGCATCTTCATCGGGCACTTCACGCCCGAAGGTGCGAGTGCGTTGCTCAACGAGGACATCGAGCACAAGCTGGGCCAGATCCTGGGCCTGCTGTTGGAAAGCAAGCTGGTCGAATTCGAGAGCACCATCAACAGCTGCTTCGTCCACACGCTCATCCGGCTCTACCTCGAGAAGGCCCCGCTGCCCCAGCAGCCCTCGCTGCGTGCAGAGATCCGACTCTCCATCGCACAGGTCATGTGGCGGGCCGCGCACCACTACGATCCCATGACCAAGCAGCAGGCGCACGAGCAGCTCTACACCACCAGCCCCGCAGCCATCCCGGGCACCGCCAGCGGCCACCACGGCGGCCCCACGCCCTCGTCGCCGTGGGCGGCCGGCCAGGCCGCCTACGCGCTGCGGCTCTTCGATCGCGAGCGGCCCAACATCGAGCTGGCCCTCGACCTGGCGGGCTTCACGCCTGCCATTTTCGCGCTGCTGCAGCTGCGGCGGGTGGAGCTCGACGAGTGTGCGTTGGGGATCATCATCGCCGAGCTGATAGGGCAGACGATGCCGAGTGAGAAGCCGGGAGAGGTGACCGGGGGGATGGGCGTGGGGATGGTGTCCCGTGCGGCAGACCATGAGGGCGCGAGCGACAGGCTGGTGAGAGGGGGGATGAGAAGGGAGAGGGGGGGAGGGTGGACGGGACGGGCCGCAAGAGTGGATCCCACTGGTTCCGTGCATGTGTGTGTCTGGTCAGAATGAGATCGAGGTGGCGAGCTTTGTCAATCCTGACATCGACTACGACCTGCCGGCCGACCTGGCCAGCTCCACCGGCGTGGTGCCGCAGCCCGACCCAGCCACCGCCGAGCCCCCACTCCAGGTGAGCAACACCATCCTCGGCAAACTCGACGTGTCACAAACGGTGAGCAGCAGAACTTGCGACCATACCGTCAGACAGACACGCGACAATCTGCAGTCGTTCTCGCTGTATGTCTCTGTACCTGTTGATCAGTTGGAGGCGCCCGTCACGTCCTCCAAGGCGTGCTTCCCGCCCTCATGCTACCTCCTCTCGCCCTCAGACCAGCTAGACGCCCCGGAGGACGTCCCGCCCCCCGTCAGCGGCCACACACATGCCGAGAGCCAGCAGCACACAGCCACAGCCACGACCACGGCCAGCAGAGGGCCCTGGTGGGGTGGGCTGGGGAGGGTAGTGGAGTGGTTCTTCCCCGCTCCCCTCCCCTCCCCATCCAATGATATGACGACGTCTGAGTGGCTGCGTGCACGTTGGTGTGATTGTGATTGAATGTGTGGTTTGTGCCCTTCATGAGGTCCATGCATGTGATTTGTGCTGTGATGTGCTGTGATGTGTGTAGTGTCATGTGTTGTGTTGTGTGTTCTGTTTTTGCTCTGTCCGCCTGGCTGTCTGTCTGCGTACACACACTGATGGATTGCCTGTCTGCTGTCTGTCTGTCTTGACTGTCTGATTGTTTGGTAGAGGGACGAGATTTTCTGCCAAGCTGCTAAGCAGTGCAGTAACAGTAACAGTGTGTTCGTGTGTGTGCGGCAGACATGGCGTGAAATCCATCCACTGCAAAGGTCAACACACAAGAAATGCAAGCCGTTCCGGTCCACAAGGCTGGCTGGTGGGATACTTGGAGCTTCGCTGAGGATCCACCAGAGGTCAAATGAAGAGCCTCTGCACCCACACAGGCGCATCGCATCTCAGACGTCAGACCTCTATCCGACCAAACCGACGAAAAAGAAAAGTGAGCGGATCTCGCACGCAATCTGTATGGCTTCTTCTGGCAGCAGCCATCGTCTCTGCCTCTGTCTGCCAGTACTGGCCTCCCGTTGTCCGCAGAAAGCGAGAATCAAATGCGGCGAGATATATTTTTGCGAGCGCTCTGAGACGGAGACAACAATGATTTACGAACTTGCAGCAGTTTCTTTCGTTTTCGAGCGCGTTCGGCTTTCCAGCCTTGTTTCGGCCACATCTCCTCCGTTTCTTTTTCTTTTCGGCTGGTTGTTGGCTTGTGTTGTCCGCCGCATCTCCCTATACCCTTCGCAACTCGTCCGGATTTCATCCGCCACTTTTTTCCTCCACCGCCGTGCCCCGGGCGAGGCCTCCTTTGCTGGCGCCCTGCCTTCTGCGGAGCGGCTGGCGCCTGCCTGGCGTCAGCCAAGTGCCCAGGCGCCTTCTTTTCCCCCAAAGCGACTCCGTCAGGTAAATACAGATGAGCGTGGCCTTGTGCGTCATGTCTCTTGGGTGTGGTGATGGTGTGGTGTGTGGATGAAGTGTAGGGATGAATGCATGGTGCATTTCGTTGCCATGGGTGTGCTCAGATGCCTCCTCTTGCCGTGTTTGTACGTGCAGATGAACTGATGGCTCTGTACAGATGTGGTCGCCAGCGCCACCGCAGAGCTCAACACGGCCGATGTGACCACCGCTAAGGCGCGCAAGCAGGAGCAGGAGCAGCAACACGGGCAAGAGGGAGAAGCAGGGCCGGAGGAGGACAACAATGGCGCAGAGGAGGAGACCAGCGCGCCACCACCGGCAGCAGAAGATGCCAATGGACGAGACGGCAAGACCCAGCAGCCGCCTGCCCAGATTGGCGAGGAGGGGGATGGGTCGTCTGCTGGTGCTGCTGCTGCACCCGCCCAGTCAGCAGACCGCGGGTTTTCAGCGATTCCGCGGGAGCTGTTGTGGAACATCTTGCGACATGTCGCCGATGAAGCGGCTGTGGGTAAGATCGTCAGCCAGTGAGTGAATATGTGCATCTCAAATGTCTCTTGTGCCTGCTGCATGAACAGTCTGCCGTGAGTTTGCGGCCGAGGTGTGGGCCCACCGCCGGCGCGTCGCGCGGCAGCGACGGGCGGATCGTGCCCGTCTCGTCATCGATAGGTACAAGCACACCTCACAACATAGCTGCCTTTGAAGCTACTATGTGTTGTCTGTTGTCTGCTTCATGTGCAGGGCGCTGAACGACCCCGCCGAAGACTTCTACACCGCAGCGTACGCCGATGCCCTTGTCCAAGAGATGACGAGATCGATGCCCCCCATCGCCCCCTACTGCGTGTACGGCCGCCCATCCTAACATAGAATAACTTTAGACGCCATCCTGAGTGGGAGAGAAGGTTCTGGTGAGCGCATACATGCGTGCCCGTTTCGCCAGAATTGACACACGAATGGACGTCCGTGTCCGTGCAGAGGAGACGTCATCATCTGACGACCAAGGACATGGTCTTGAACGTGGCGAGGCAAGGGTGTGGGACGAGAGCGATATTGTGGATTTGGCGAATGTAAGCGAGCGCTTACGAGTACGACGAATTCGAATGATTTATGTCTTTCGCTTCTCTGGTGTTGTGAATGCAGTGCTAGTGCGGTTGCGGCACAGCGATCCAGTGGGCATGGGATGCGTTCTTGCGACTTTTTCGATAAGAATCTGCGGTTTTGGGGGTGCGTGTCGTCACTATATGGCTTTGCTTCCCTTTGTGTCTGAGTCAAATAAGTCTTTCGTGTACTATCACACCATCTGACTGCGACCGAGGCACAGCAGCTGCTACACTTGCGTGTCTTATCTGCAGCATCTTCAGACTGGAGCTGCCATCGCAACGCCCCGCCCTATCAGAGTGAGCACGAGAGAAGGTGAGACATGAGTAGACATTCATTCAAGATGTGACTCGCTGGTCTTCTGTGTGTCTTTGCTCGTCAGGCGTCTAAAAATCGCTGCCTGCATTTTATATCGGCTGCAAGTGATTATCCACTCAACGCGTTGGCCGTCGGCAACCCTTCAAGGCCCGGGTCGATTGAGTTGGTGGCTGTCTGCTGAAGGTCGCTCGGCGTTTTTGGAGCATTGCAGAGGTCACGAGGACCGATGGATGGCCTCACTCAGGTACAGAGGAGCACAAACCATCACAGTGAACATCAATTGAATCGCTTGCTGGCTTGGTTTCAGGCGATCTCGTGGCCCCCATTTGGCGAACTTGACAAGTTATCAAGTCCCTGGTTGAGAGTGACAATGCCGGAACCAAAGTACATGAAGAAGACCACCCACCGATGCCGCAACAAGCATACGTCAAAAAGACCAGCCCATCACACACCCAGGCGTCGCCAAGCTCGTCCTCGCGGCTCGTCCCGTCGACATCACGAGAGAGACGCCCCCCACGAATTCGAGTTGAACCGATGGATTCGCACCACCAGCCAAGTGGAGAAGCTCAAGGCCATGGCCATGGCCACGCGCGAGAACTGCGCCTACGACCAACGGGCGCCAGACCAACCGTGCCCTCTGTACCTCTGAGGGCGTCATTAAGGTACAGAGGATTCACACTGAACATCAACACAATCGCCTGCGCGCTTTGGTGCAGGCGAGATCGCCTCCCCCACGACCGAGCCCCCCATCACGAGAGATTTGTTGGTATTCAACTTTTGTTGTATGTGACGATGCCGGAACCGACGAATGTGAAGAAGACCACCACATCATCCACCCAGGCGTCAGAATTGCGAGGTGATGTGTGAGATGTGCATCGTCACCACACTGATGTGTGGCGTCCACCTTCTCTTTTTAGGAGCAACACACCAGCCCGACGTCGACTGTTCGCCCTTCGTTGCTGCTTGCGCATGCGTCGGTCGATGACGCCCACAGGGAGGCACGCAGAGAGTGAGTGGCACGAAAGTGCGTCAGTTGCAGAAGGGAGGCGTCTTGTGTACAGCCGCTGCTTACAATTATATCCTGACGGTTGGTTAAGCGTGTCTCTCTCTGCCTATCATCCGTGTAGACCAGGTGTGCCTGCAGATCATGTCTCTGCTGGTCTCTGCCTATCTCTGCCTACATTTTATATCCTGACGATCGGTTAAGCGTGTCGCCCTCGCCTGCCGGACAGACAGACAGCTTGAAACACACCTTACTCAGCCGAGGAGAGGTCGCATGCAACACGTCACGCCCCACCACCGTACACGCCCCCTCCCCTTCTCCCCCTCCCTACCGTCACTTTCGGAAACAGCAATGCGGTGTCCTCCGAGATGTACGCGGCAGCGGCAGCTGGTCTCGAGCTCTGTTTGTGATGGCCAGCTCTGTTGCTTTCTCACACACCAGCGATCCGAGCCCGGGGGCCTCATCGACGCTGTCGGGGCAGGCGTGCATTTGTAATGTCAGCCAATTGTTTCTTTTTTTTTTGCCGATCACACATAAGCACACAATGTCATACATCAATGCCCCCAGATAGCCATTCCTGTCCGATTCTCATGGTTTTCATCCCCTCTTGCATTGGAACAATCCCTCCTTTTTCAAATGCAAAGCTCGCAACTGAGCTCGCACAAAGAAGAAGAAAGCGCCAATGTCGCCTTGTCAGCCAGCCAGCAGCCGTGAGAGTGGCGGCTGCCGGTGGGTGAATGGATAGCTAGCTGATTGGCGTCCTCGTTGTTTCTCGCGCTTCCACCTGTTCAGCCCCCCCTCTCACCCCTCCTGTGTTAGCTCTCCCTCGTCAGTAAGTACGTTGGTTCCTGGGTTAGTTGGCTCTACTCACGATCAAGCCGTCGGTGGGCTGCTTCTGTGGCCCTTTCTCGCGGGCGAGAAGACGACCTTCGAACGTCAGGTCAGTCAAACCAAACCAGCAGAGAGGCAGGGAGGGAGAGAGAGAGAGAGAGAGAGAGAGAGGGACATAGGAAGGTCCGTTGTGGTGTGCGGACACACTGACGCTGTTGCGCGTCGTTCTGCATGGAGAGAACGCGTGTGTGTGTCATTCCATTGGCTCTCTGTCGTGTTCTCGGTCATGTAACCTTCGCGGCAGGTTGGTAGACCGTGATTCGTGTCCTGCTGCTGAGGGCGGCATTGTCAGCACGAGCATGCCGACGACAGTCACGGTCAACAACTCCACCAACGACAACAACGCCAGCAGCAATGCCAACAGCCAAAGGGCAGCCAGTGAGCAAACCAAACCTCCCCTGCAACAAACACTCTCATGTGTGTGTGACGTATCTGTCGTGCGGTGGTCTGTTCTGTTCTGTGGTGTAGTCGCGTCCACCCCTCCCCCCCCACCCCTCTCGCATCTCACGCCCGCCAGCGCACCTTCGCCGCCCATCCTTGGGTATTATGTTTGGCCACACAACACACGAACGAACAGAGAGAGAGATCGTGTGTGTGGTGTGTGGTGTGCAGGCTGTCGAGCGCCGAGTTGGACGCGAGTCAGGACATGTGTGCGTACTGCTTTGACGTGGTCATCCACGACATGCGGCCGAGCCTGGCGCTCTCATCTGACAGATGGGTACGCAACGCAGATGAGATGGACAGACAGACGCAGATGGACAGACGGATGCCTTTGTGTGTCTGTTTGCCTGTGTGTGTAGGGTGAGCCCCTCAACGGTCCGGTCATCCCAATGGACCTGCAACGGTTTGTTGACGCTAGGTACACCTAACCTACACGACACACACCATCCATCCATCCATCCATCTGTGTGTGTGTGTACGCCATGCCATGTGAGCAGGATTGAGTGTCCCCTGTTCGTGACCTGGTGCAAGAAAAGGAGAGGGTACCCGCCCCGCCTAGCGCTACGCGTGCATCGACTCACCCACCATCAATACACACAGAGCACCCCATCTGTGTGTGTGTGTGTGTGTGTGCAGGCACGAGCACTTGTCGTTCGATCGCGCATCGACCGAATTGAGGGGTGGGTCCGATCCGATGCTGCAGAAAGACAGCCAGCCAGCCAGCCAGCCAGACGCACACTGTGCAATCGTAAGCAGTGTGTGTGTGTGTGGATGAATGTGTGATGTGATGTGATGTGCATCAATCAAACGTGAATCAAGGCTGTATTGGGTGTTTGGACCCCATCCCGATCGAAAAAATGGGCGAGTACGCCATCAAGAGCGGCATGCAGGTGAGGGGAGGTGCGTACGCTTAGACAGACAGACAAGGAGAGAAAGAGAAAGAGAGAGAGAAAGAGAGAGAGATCCGTTCGTTAGATGCTTGTGTACACCGTGTGTGTGTGTGTGTGTGTGTGGCTATAGGACAAGAGGTTCCCCCCGCTGCACTACGACGAGCTCCCTCTCGTCATTTGCAAAATATCACTGCTGTGCCGCTTCCAGGTGCGTATGTGTGGGGGATGAGGGGTCGATCGGGGTCTCAGCTCATCGTCCGTCAGCGTCTCTCTCTCTCTCTCTCTCTCTCTCTGTGTGTGTGTGTGTCTGTGTGTCTGTCGATGTGAGCAGTCGTGTGTTGACGCCGATGATTGGGTGATTGGTGTGCATGGTGTGCTGATTCGCTTCCCCGACCCGCACAATGGAGCCCTGTAGGCACACACACCCACACACCCACCCACCCACCCACCGACCCACAGAGAGAGAGAGACCAAGATGCATACCTACCGTGTGTATCGATTTCGATTGGCAGGTTGTCAGCGACGTATTTGCCTGAGGTGCCGCTAGAGCACAACATGAGCAAGGAAGTCGCCATTCGTGAGCTGGTACGTCTGTCTGCTCGCATGCCCGATGATCGATGTGTGTGTGTGTGGAAACGGCTCGGCATCACACGTGTGCTGCGTGTGTGGTGCTGTGTGTGGGGTGCTGTGTGCAGATTCGCAAGGCTGGGTATAGGGGGCCGATCGACGGCGCCATGATGAGCACTTTGCAGGTGTGTGTCCGCCCAATCACCGCCCACACCTCCGTGATGTCTTCGTGTGTGTCGGTGGTTGATTGATTGCGCCTCCAGGTGACCCGGTACGAGAGCGCGAAGGCCTCTCTGACCTATGACGAGTACGTCCACCTGTACAATCCTTCACTCAGATAGAAAGAACGGACAGACAGACAGACAGACAGACAGGCGGACGGATGGACGGACGGACGATTGCCGTGACGTCTTGTTTTGTCGGTGCCGTGTGTATGAGAGGGAGATGGAATTGACGAGAGAGTTCCGTCCACACCGACCACGCACAGAGAGGGGAGGGAGGGAGGGAGGGAGGGGAGCAGAGGGATCCTTCCATAATCCATCAAGGCTCCATACTACGTTGCTTGCATACTCGTGTGTATGTCCATATCTATCATGACATGTATGTTTTTTATCCATGTCCGTCCGTCCGGTGCCGTGCGTCGTCTGTCTGTGTGCCTGTGTGTCTGTGTCGTCTGCTTGTGTGTCCACTGGCACACATGAATGACCCCTACATCTATCCATCCAGCTCTAATGCAGCCACTCTTAATGCAGCCACTCTCTCTCTCTCTCTCTCTCTCTCTCAGCCAGGCCAGCTATTGCAAAGAGCACTAGCCATAGCTACACTCAATCACCATTGTGAGCCCATGCATGCGTTCCCATGAATGGTGTGTGTGTGCGTGCGTGTTGTATGCTGTGTTCGTGTCTTAACGCTCTAAATAGGCAATGACGCAGCCAGACAGACCGGGAATCGGCCAGACCGATGCATCGATGTCTGCGTCTGTCATGACAGTCCTCCGCGCTACCAATCAAATGAAATGATGATCAACGCCCCTTTACACACGCACGGCGCATATTCTGCTTGCCATCCGATGTGCCAGTGTCTGTCTGTCTGTCTGCCTGTCTGCCTGTCTGCGCCTCTCTCAGTCGAATGAGTTGGAGTCAACCTTGCTCGGACACACACCGGGAACCACACTCAGTGGTGTGAAGAGGGAACACGTTGGTGGGAGCGGTTGGTTTGGCCGAGTGGTTAAGGCGCTAGACTGCTAATCTGGTGGGTTATGCCCGCGCAGGTTCGAATCCTGCAGCCAACGTTTCGTTTGTGGTGCGCTTCGACGACACGTGGGTTCGAGCCCTCCAGCTGTCATGTTTGTGCTGCACCTGTTCGATTTATGTGGTTCTGCGTGATCCCGTGGCAGTCTGTGTGGTTCCTCTGTGTGTTTTGTGACAGATCTGTAAGTGCGGCGGGGAGGGAGAACAATCAAACAGCGAGTGGTCTCACTGGTTTCTTGCAGATGTCGAGTGCTGCTCGTGACGGCCCTCCCACGTCTAGGGTATCGTCATCCGCTGCGTCGGTTGCAGCTGCTGATGGTGGGGGCGGCATCGCTGCAGAAGGGACAATCGTGCAGCCACAACTAGGTCTGTGTGTGTGCGTGTGATTGTGTTACAGGTGCCAGCCGTGTGTCGTGCGGCAGTCAGCAGCATCAGCATGATCCCCTTATCAGTGCCGCTGATGTGCCTGAGGAGGCAGTGCCCACAGTTGCCGAGTACGTCAGCAGCTACTCACAGCTGGAGGCCCTCATCGACGCCCATCCCACCCAATTCACCGCCGCCGTCATCCTGCCCATTCTCACCCGACTGCTGCCCGTCGTGGTGGAGGCCATCTTTGGCGGCCTGGTGGAGGTGCCGATGCCTCAGCTGACCCAGAGTGTGTCCATCATAGTGGCCACCACACGTCGGCTCTTCATCCTTGAGAGGGGCGGCAACTGGGACGGATGGCGGCCAGTGTTGGAGATGCTGTACTTGCTGAGACGGAGGATTGTGGTGCTGCGTGATGAGAGCTTCGGCGTCTTTAACAGCCGGGCGGCCTTCATCGGCGAGACGGAGGCTGTCCGGCAGTGGAAGATACTCAGCTGGGGGGTCACTGTGAGTCACAGAGGCCAGCATAGCCAGCTGATGGACGGCAACGGCATCCTTCGCCCCCCCCGGGCCAATTGCCGTTCCGCCCCCACCCTCCTCACCGAGCTGAGCCCCCTCTTTTTCCCTCACGACAGATTCGATCCCGCCGACCCGCGCACACAGCTGGAGCCCTCGACGTACCCCACCTACACCTCCATGGTGGCATTCGTTCGTCCTTTTCGGCTGGCTCAAGCGCGACCACTACATTTGCCGCATCAGGTCCTGGCGGTCTTGGCGCCATCCTTCTGCTGCATCCCGGCGTGTGTGTGAGGTGCTGGCGGCCTCTCCAAGCGATGCGGCACAGTGGGGGGCGGGGGCGGCCGTCTTCGACAAGAAGAAGGAGCTGGGACGGCATGAGCGGCTGGTGGTGCTGGGCAGTGAGGCGATGGGCGAGGGGCACATGGCAGTGAGTCAGCTGATCCACATGGCAGTGATTCATGTGGATATCTTAACGACCGAGTCGGCCCCCCACGACAAGACACGCACTATCGTGACGAGTGTGCTCGGGGATCACCTGTGTCGCAAGGTGTGGCGCGGGGAGAATGAGCACAGGCAAGCGACAGCCAGCGACGACGGGCGAGCGACGGCCAACACGAGGAGATGCACCATAATGTGATCGGGGGCTTTATCGTAAGTGTGTCGATTGTCCACGGTAGAGGGCTGCACGTGTGGTGGTGTGGTTGAGGGTCAGCAGGAGGGGAGACAGACACAGACAGACAGGCGCCTGCTGCGAATGTCTGGTGAGTGATGCATGGCGTGACTGACCTGTGTGTACGTTAGTTGATGGACCAGAAGAATGAATGAAGGCCGTGTTTGATGGGCAAAGGAAAAGAGTGAGCCATACATCAATCAGACGTACACACACACACACAGATCATCACACCCCCACGCCCGCTCGCACTCTCACACACACGTATGACGACCGACAGACACCCCACATCCATTGATAAGCCTCTGTCAGTCAGTCAGCCGGTCATCAGCAGAACACTCCCCTCTTCGCAGCCGATCAAACGGAAGACAAACACGCTGTGAGCCGGCCACTGGCAAACTCTGATCTCACACAGGGCGGCCGTGAGCCTCCCTCCTCTCTCGCCCACTCACTGAGGTATTCTCTCAGCTCGTCGTCGCTCATCATCCGTTTTTTCCCACACCCGTCGGTTCCTGAGCTTGGGGGCGGCGATCCCCGGCTCATGGACGTGCCGGCTCGCTTCTCAAGCAGGCTGACCTCTCGCTGCAGCCGCACACGCATCCGTGTCGTCAGGCGGATCTGGGTCACCAGCTCCATCGTCGGCCGGCCTTGGCCGCTGATGGCAAGCGAGATCTGCGGCAGCGGTTTCAGGGAGCACCCTAGCAATCTGCAGAAATCGATGGATTTTCCGCTTCCTTCGGGCCTCTGAGCAATGCACGTTTGTGTGGATGAGAGAGCCGGGCCTTCATTGACGTCTGAGCTGACAAAGATCTGACCTGACAAAAGAGATCGGTCGGAGGGACGAAGGAAAGCAGAAGAGAAGGATGCAGCACTGTCACCACTGTTGCTCATCGCCTGGGAGAAGGCGGCCGTCTCGAGCCCTGCTGCCCAGCTCGTACAAGGACGCACGCACACACACCTGCCTGCCTGCCTGCCTGCCTGCCGTGTGCATTCACTGTGGCGTCTGGTGCGTGCAGATGGCATAGGGGCACTGGGCAGCAGCAACGGCATTTGCTGGGTGGGGCGACGGCCAACAAGCTGAGAAGAGCCGTCTGGGGTGAGTGAGTGGAGCGGGGGATTGTCGACACACACAAGTCGCCCGAATACACCCAAACGAACTGACTCTCAAATGCCTGTGAGAGTGTGTTTGTGTCTGTGTGCAGGTGAGATCCGCGATAAACACCTGGATGAGCACATCGAGGCGGGCAAGCCGTCAGGTGAGGTACTTCTTGACGTGGCCAACACATCACATATGCATCCCCCCCATCCCATGTGTGTGTGGTGTGTGCCACGCAGCCATCCGGCGAGACAAGGAGCGGTTCCTGCGCCAAATCAAAGAGGCGCAGGCACGGATTCCCACACCGACACTCTCACAGAGAGAGAGAGGTGTGTCCACTTGTGTGGGCTTGTGGTGTGGGGTGTGCAGGAGGGTCTGTCGGGTCTGTTTGGTGATGAGGGCCGCAACGACATTCAGCAGCAGCAGCAGCAGATGGGGGATGGCAAAGACCTGTAAGCACACACACACACACACACACACACACAGAGGGAGAGAGAATGACGACTTCTCATCCACACGTATGGATTCAAGTGTGTTTGTGTGTGTGTGTGTGTGTGCGCAGCCACAGTGAGGCGCGTGACGTGTCGCTGTCTGCCTTGCGCATCTACAAGCTGCTGAGGCCCGAGAGCAAACCATTCTACCGCGTAGGCAATCCGAGTGAAGTGCCTACACACACACACTCGCCCATGTTTCTGATCTGTCTGGGGTGCCCGCGGTCCCTACACACAGGAGGACTCAATGCTGGGCCTCGAAACAAAGCTCAACTCGGTACCCCACCCACCCATTCACCCACACACACACACACACCCCAACACACCACGCCACGCCCTCGAGTGTGTGTGTGTGGCAGCTGCTGATGGCCCAAGCACCAGCAGCAGCACCAGGGACAGCACAATCAGAGGGGGATCACAACGGTGCATTGGTGCCTTCTGCGGCAGGCAACAGCAAGGCGGTGGGCACACGAACACCCACCCACCCACCCACACACGCACACCGACACACAGAGAGACATGGCGTGGCGTAAGCCTCAGGTGGACCCCCTGTCCTTCAACCTGCCTGTGGTCAACCCCAACGCATTCGCCATTGCTCTTGAAGCAGGTAGGTATGATGCGATGCGCGCCGCGCCTCCGTGGGTCTGTCTGTCTGTCTGTGCATCCTTCCTTGTCTGTCTGTCTGTCTGTCTGTGTGTATGTGTGTGTCTGTGTGTGACAGCAACTCGGTCCTTGGCAGAAGACCTGCACCACATCTGCCAGGTACTCTCCCTCTGTCTCTCTCTGCAGTCAGTCGTATGATGGCTGTGTAGGTGTTGGGTGTGGACAACTTGCCGACGAGCGATGATCCACTGCGGTTCAGAAAGACCATCGACGCCCTCGTATGCATGCGATTCGCCGCACAGACAGACAGACAGACAAACAAACAGAGAGAGAGACAGAGGGACTCGTGTGTGTCTGCGCTTGGCCTGGCCAGTTTCACTCGTTCCGTCTGAGGAAGGACCCCTCGTACGTCGACGAGTGGATGGAGCGGTAGATGCATCGCACACACACAGAGAAAGACAGTTCATTGTATCTGTCCGTGTGAGCGTGTGTGTGTGTGCAGGTGCTGGCACAGGCTGGCGCCGCTGCTGCCGAAGGAGATCCGAGAGAGAGACACACAGGTAGGTTGGTCTCACAAACACTCTCTCAGGCAATTAACTGACGCACGTGTGTCTGTGTGTGTGCTGCGGCGCAGGAGATAGCCGAGTGGCTGCGGGGGCACCTCACTCGTGTGGTCAAGAACCAGTCGATGGCACACAAAGAGGTAGGGTAGGTAGGTATGCAGCCCAGCCGCGTGTTGTGACACAGAACAGACAGACAGACAGGGGTACCCTCTCGTGTGTGTGTGTGTGTGGCCAGATCCACCTGCACAGCAAGCCGAGGGACGGGGTCGAATGGTACACACACATTTACCCTTCCGTCCGTGTGTGGGCAGACGCATCCCTGTGTGTGCGGTCTCTCCGTGTGTGCAGGTATGACTTTGGCGAGGACTTCATGTACGACGGTCAGCTAAACACCCACCCGGCCACACACTGATGCGCACCCGCACCGCACGCTGATGCCTCCGTGTGTGTGTGTGTGTGCAGATTTCCCCCTCCCAGCCGACATGATCGATGAGCGAAACCTCAAAGGTCCGTGCGCTGCGCATGTCGTCTCTGTTTCTCTCTCTCTCCATCTCTTTTTGTGTGTGTGTGTGTGTGTGATCGGTGTCAGATGCATTCCCGCTGGACAAAGCAGGGGAATACTTCACGAGCACCGCGAAGCTGCTGCAGGTAGACCTGCAGCATATCGGTGGATGGATGGATGGATGGACGTGTGTGTGTGGTGGCAGATGGGCGACGAGAACGTCAGCGACTTGGCAGACCAGTTCCAGTCTCTCTGCAAGTGCGCGCACCCCACCCCACCCTCACACACACACACACAGCACACACACGGGCATGAGGGTGTGTGTGCTGTGCTGACACACACAGCGATCTTGAAACAATTGGGCTGCGGAACTGGCTCACCATGGACATAGCAGAGGTCCACGACACACACGGAGACTGACATAGCACACCAATCGGCTTCCTTCCATTACCTGCTCTCTCTGTGTCTCTATCCCTCTCTCTCTCTCTCTCTCTCCGTGTGTGTGTGTTTGTGTGTGTGTGTGTGCACATCAGCTGGCCGAGTATCTGCCATCGGGCGACCTGCCGCAGATCGACGCCAGCCCACGAGATAGAGAGGTTCGCATACAGTGGGGTCGACGGACTGCATCCGTGTGTGGATGTGTGTGTGTATGTGTGTGTGTGTGTGTGTGTGCAGACGGCCAGGCTATTGCTGAAGGCAGCTGCTCGTGGGAAGGCGAACCTGCTGGAATTTGATGTAGGGCTACACAACAGCAGCAGAGAGAGAGAGGATATCACCTGTCTGTCTGTCTGTCTGTCAGGCGTTGGATCCCTACAAGCTGCTCCACCGATTCGAGCCCACCGACGTGCGCAACACACACACACACACACACACACAGAGTCCGTGTGTGTGTGTGCGTGTGCTTGAACGCAGGTATCAGCCGAGCTGTCCTCCCTCCCCGAAAACAGACACCTCTCCGACGAAATGATCGACCAGCTATTCGACATTCAGGGCGCATGTCAGCTGACATGCACACACACACACACACACACACAAAGAGCCACCAGTCGCAAGTCGGTCTGTGGTCTGTGTGTGTGGATGTAGGCCGCTCCCTCGGCCGCAAAGGCAGCAGCAGCAGCAGCATCATTGCTGACCATTCGGTTCGTGCGCACAGACACACTCGCATAAGGCATGTGCCTGTGTGTGTGTGTGTGTGTGCGTCTTAGGTTGATGAAGCGTTTCGCAAGCGGCATGGCAAGACCCCTATGGAAGTCCTGGTGAGCGAGTCCATTGGCCGGTGGGTGCATCATCATCTTTGTGTGTATGGGTGCATCATTTGTGTGTGTGTGTTTAGGTCGATCACGAGATGTCTCACGTCAAGACGGCCGGCCCTCTGGAATGGGTCGAACAGGACGGAGAGATCGTCAAGTGGACATGGTATGGTGACGCTGCAGATGTGTGCACACACCCAGTAGACGGACAGACAGAGAGAGAGAGAGAGAGATACGAAGGCGCAGTCACTCGTCCGGGCATCCATCACCCATTCGCGTGTGAGGGTATATGTGCAGGCGCAAGCCGGCCAATGCTCTCTATGACGCCAAGCGAGACCGATACGTTAGAGAACAGGTCAGCCAGCCAAACACCTACCTGGGTTGGGTGACTGGATGGATGGATGGACGGATAGCTGTGTGCCCTTCCTTTCCCTGTGTGTCTGGTTCGGTGCGGCGCGTGCAGGAGGGCATCGACCCGCTGCTCAAGATAGACGAGCTGCGGCAGACACAGCTGCACATCGCACGCATGGGCAGCATGTGCTCAGGTCCCGACACGCGCCGCGCATGAATGCGCAGCCCACCCACTTTGGTGGAGTGGATGCGTCTGTGTGTTCTGGCAGATGGGCGTCTCTATTACTACAGGTCGATTGTCTGTGTGGGTGAGTGAGCCGCCCCCCC
>CDMY01000468.1:2964-36084 GCA_001179505.1 Vitrella brassicaformis | reverse complement strand
CCCACCCGCCCCATCTCGCAGCGTGCTGAGGACCCCCCTGTGCGGCACAGATTGGAGGCCACAAGGGAGAAGGGGAGTGGGAGACGGAGGACAAGTTCGACGAGGTTTCGTTCACCTCCCTCCTGACCAGCACCATCCTGTCGGTCGGCGATGACGAAGGGGTGGAACTAAGAAAGAACCCTTCCAACTGTGAGGGAGAGCCAGCCACGACGAGTCGCTTCTTTTTCACGTCGTCTCTCTAGCAACAGTCAGTGGCACTTTTGTCTTGTGTGCTTTTCGTTCAGCCGGCGTCCCGGTGTGTTGGCCAGGCTGATGTGCTCGTCTCCCCACATCAAAGTGAAGGGCACGACGGCCGTGGTGGGATTCCAAGGACTTGAGCGCAAGTGAAAGCAGCTGTTGCTGACGTCCTTCGGCCATCCCTTCATCGCCTACATCATCATCTCACAGTTCGACGGCGAGAGCACAGGCAAGCACTCTTTCGTCAGAAGAACGCCACACATGGCCGCCTGGAGGCGCATATCACTTCCCTATTGACTCTCTGCCTGTATGCATTTATTTCTGGTGCATGTGCAGTGCACGTGTCTGTGGTGACGAATGAGGAGCCGGCAAATTGCGAGCTGGTATGCGTTCACACTGACAGTACATGCCTGTGTCAACTGACATGCACCCGTGCCATTCTGTTCGCTGTGCCGGCGTTCAGGTGCCCCACTCTCTCATGCCTTCGCCACCGACACGGCCGTGGCTTGCAACCTCCGGCAGCGTATCCATGCCTGTCTTTTGTCCTCTTGTACTCTTGGCTCAATGTCCTTGTGTGGCTGCTCTGCTTTTAGGATCTCCTTGGCCGGCAAGGGCGCGACGGACCCGTCCAAGCAGCCAAAGCCCTCTGGACATAGTGCAAAGGTATTTATGAGTAATAGGCGCCCACGCTCTGTATTTGTATCCTCCCGTTAAGCGTTGTCGTATCCGTCGTCGTCGAGAATCGAAACACCGAGCAGCAGGGGTCCATTTTTTGGGGGGTACACAGAAGGATGATAACATGTGAAGTTGCCAGACTTGCTGTAGGCGCAGAGGGAGTCTACTCGAAAGTTGCACACTCAACATAACTGGAATATTATTAGTAATCGTCGTTTGACAGTATTTTCCGCTACCATTGTCTGTGCAGACAAAAGGACTGGCACAATGTACGGCGAGAACAGAGAGAAAGGGGTGATTCAGATTTTGCAGAAGCTGCACGAACACGGCGGCGCAAGGTGACGGTAATGCGTCACATGTTCGGTTGAGTTCTCATGCGCCAGGACCAAGTCTTTTGTGATCTTGGGTCCGGGGACGGTGGCTTTGCTGGTGGGACTGATCTATGAGGGGGTTGCCTCAGATTATTGTCGGCTTTTCCCGCTTCTACCCATCGAAACATGTCCCCTACGATCTTCTGCACCACTGGGGACAAAGCGTGTGTCTCTATATCATCAGCTGCGGCCTTTTCATGACCGAGCCGATGGCTTCGATCATCTCGCTTCTCCTCAAGCCGATCCAGCGCTTCCGTAAGCTCACTCACCTGGCCTGACTGGCTTATTCGCGCTTGCTACCTCTGACGTGCGAGCTGGCTCCTAAGGCCGGCCGACACGACAACGGCGACGTCCAGGTATGAACGTGTTTTGATGTTTTGAAGGAACCATAACATTGCTGGCTCTGTTCCTTTCATTCATCCCTTCTTCTCAGCGATCAGGATCTCGACCTTATGCTCAAAGCGGGATGAGCCTTGTCTGCGTCTAAGTATGTTGTGAACAATGGCGGGACTGCAGGGTATGTGCACCAGGTGTAGGAATATTGTGTAGCCCTTTGAGGGTTGGCAGTGAAGATATCAGCCCCATATCTCTTTTTTGCAGACCTGACGAGGTTTTATCGGATGTCAGCGACTTTCCTCATCATCTCTATCCCACTGTAGGCTCAGATGAGGCCTTATATATACATAGGGCCGATTGGGGAATGTCAGTTTGGACTGTCTGTTCTGACGTGTCTTACGGGCGCCTCGTGCCGAAAAAGTTCTGCAATGTCCAGTTTAATGATGGCATCACTGAGTGGTGTGAGAAGGTCAGCATTGTACACGCAACGGACACGGTGCAGTGGAGCTTTTGGTGTGAATTGATTGTGTCGCAGCGGGATATCATGGCCATCCCCGACCCCAACGACCCCATCAACCTCAAGATGCACGACATGCTGGCGTGCAGCAGCAAGACCCCCAAGGCACCGGTCACATGCAGGCTGTGTGGCGAACAGCTGCAGGTGCGCACGGTGGAAGGGCGTGGGAGCAAGCTGTGAGGTAGGCTGTACATGACATGTCCCAAGAGGGCGTGCAACGACACACGGTAACAGTTTGTGTGTACGTAGCTTTTGCAACACACTGTAATTTTGCTACAAATCGACATCCAGTTTACCGTACGCTTATGCTATTAGAGACACGCAAACAGTACCAGTTACTGGAGACACGCGAACAGCTATTCTTCTTCTCCCCATTCAGTGAATGCTGTTTTGTCGATATCGGTGAATTCGTCACCAGTCCTCTGCCAGAAGACGCCACGAAGCTGTTTCTATCTCAAGGCGCTACACATTTGATCGGGGAACGTGTATGTGGTTGTATTTCTTGCGTGGACTCACATGAGAGACATGCAGGTATTGGATGTCAGGGTTAGCGTCTTGCGTTGAGTTGCTGAAGGCAAAATACGTGCTGCTGACGTATTGGCCGAGATACACACGCCATGTCCGTGTGTTGAATAAAAATGACACCACACACAATACCTTACCACCACACACGACACACAAAGCCAATTGGGACAACCCCAGCACAGACACAACGAACGCAGCTCGGTAAGGAAACGAACGGGCACAAAAAAGACCTGACACCATGGGCCACGCCACGGAGAAGTCAGCCTTTAATGCGTACGATAAAGAACAATCAATAGGCATCGACGTTCGAACGAGAAGGCCACCCATCGATATATCTATACATATTCACATCTCAGTCAGTACTGCTGGCTGATGTCCTGTGGTCTTGCGAATGATGGCCTGACGACCGCCTTGTTGGCCTTAGACAGTGGCGGCTGCGATGCGGGTGTCATGGGCCGCTCGACGCTGCTGCTGGTGGTGCCTGATGCATGGACGAAACACAATCTCAGGCCTACCTACAGGTGCTTTCTTCTTGCAAGAGAGTGCCTGCCCTGCCCACCTACTGCTTTGGTCTGTGATGCTTCGCGTGACTGCTGCTCCTGCTGCGGCCGGCGACGGTGAGGGGTCCGTGGTGCTCTGAGTGGATATTCGGTCCATCATCGTCACTGCACAATGCGCACCACACACACATGCAGGTGGGGATTTATTTCTGTGTGTGCATTCATTCGTCTGTGCGGGAGTGCGGACATTTGGCTGTGTGTATGACGTCAATGGACTTCGGCACGGCGATCCGCTGACCCACACAATCGCTGCCAACACGAACGCATCGACACACACACACAGACAGACAGACAGACGGACAGACATCCGCGGCAGATGTGTGTCCGTGTGTGTGCACTCGTCAGTCAGTTGAGCAGCCGACGTGATTTGCTTGATGTGTGTGTCGGTCAGCTGCATGGTCGGCCGAATGTCATTCAGGTAGCCGAACACCTGCATGCAGAGAGAATTCACCACGCCACGCGTAGCGTATGTGTGTGTGGGCTGCACTGCACACCACTGTACCTCATCAGCAGTGGAGAGAGAGGAATGCAGCAGCTGCACACACACACACACACACATACAGAGAGAGAGAGGGTCACTGTACTGTAGACACGTCTGTGGGGGGGGGGAGGGGGGGGAGGGTACCTACCAGGAAGGCCACAGTGACGGCGATGCAGTCGGAGAGGCCGTCACTGTCATACACCAACACACCTGACCACACGCACACACACACAGCCAACAGGCATATGAATCCATCACATCCAGGAACACGCACCTACCTTTCTTCTCGCCCAAGGCCTTGACCAAAATCGAGAGACAGTCCTTCAGAGCACTGCACACACACACACACATGCACATCTCTCTCCGAGCATTTCTGTGCGTACCTGTCTCCCTGCAGACAGTGGCTCTGCGTGTGTTCCGCTATGGGGCCCGCATAAGGCTTGCTGCTCGTGTTGATCGACACAATGTGCCCAATGGGGGGCACAAAGTGGCTGAACTGTGTCTGACAGATGGAGGGAGGGACAGAGAGAGAGAGAGAGAGAGAGGTAGCCATGCGTCTGTGTGTGCGTGTGTCTGTGTGTGGGGGGGGGAGGGGGGTGTGCACAGGGTAGGTACCCATCTGTTGTTAAAGACGGCCTCCGAGCAAACATACAGACAGAACGATTGGCGCGACCTGTCCGCCCACCCACAGACACAAAGCATGTTCATAAATTCAAGTGCGATGGTTGATTCACACGCGTAGCACACGGACCTGCTTGTAGGCGGGACGATCTCTGCAGGGTAGATCCACTTGGCGCCTGTCGACCGCCGCGTGATGCCTGCGTCCATCCATCCATCCATCCATATGAGTGGGTGTGGTGTGCACTTGTGTGTGCGTACTGTGTGTGGCGCTCTTGTCCGGCGCTTCGTCGTGAAAGGTCTTCAGAGACCTCACGCCATTGCTGCCTCGCTCCTGGACACACCAACACCCAACCCACATACACACACCACGAAATACGAATGTCGATCCTCCCTCTCTCTCCCTCTCTCTCTCTCTCTGTGCCTGTCTGCCTGCCTGTACACCCACACTGTGTGTGTGTGTGTGTGTGTTTCGTCACCACGGAGATCATCTCCGATTTGCCCTTTGGTGGCAGGATGCTGTCGGATTGTAGCGCTGCTGGTGCAGACGAGCTGACGCCGACGCCGCTGGAGGCGTTCTTGCTGCTCTGGCTGCCGGTGGACAGCCGACCTGCACGCATAATGACACACACATATCGCAAGTCTTCCCATATGTGAGTGAGTTTTGTGTGCGATCTCTCTGTCCGTCTGTCTGTCTGTGTGTGTGTGTGTCTGTGTGACCTTCGCTGCCCATGAATGCCCATCTCAGTTGGAACGGGGAGGAGAGCTTGGCCGCCGGCAGACCGCCTTTCATGATCCACAAACACGACGGCGACATCAGCGACCTACACACACACCCACACACACCCACACACACAGATGTCTGGATGCACCCATGGCTACTTCGGTGGTGGACAAGCTCAGCTCACCGCTCGTGTGCCCTGTCTGGGTCGAACCCCTGTGTGCATGCAGACACACACACAGGCAGTGCAGTTGGTTGCCAGGATGACTGTCGATGTGTGTGTTGTGTTGTGTGTGGGAGTTCCGTGCCTTGCATTGACTGTGTGGCCCTAAGTCGTCCCTCAGGAACTTCAAAAGCTGCCCCTGCACACCACACAGGAGTGAAACAAACGAGCTATCAATATGTTAAATGTCGGTTGGTTGTTTCTCTCTCTGTCTGTGTGTGTTCTTACCACGACGCCGGTGATCCTCTCGTCGTTCTTCTCCTGAGTTTCCTCCCCGTGAATGATGACCGTGGTCGATGCCAGCGTCTCAATGAAGCGTCCTACAATGCGCAGCGCAGATGTGCGCACACACGCACACACACAGGTGCACACATTTGCGTGGCTCGGATCGGATGCTCCTCTGTGTGGGCGGGTGAAGTGGGATGGGATGGGTGTGCGTACCAGGCACTAATGGCTGCTCCCTTATGTGCCAGTTGTAGGCACCTGTAGAACACACACACACACACACACACACACACATTGGCAACTGCATGTGGATGTGTCTGTAGTAGTGCACGCCCCCACCTTGTATGTGCCATTTGCCGTAATCGAGCGCCTTTCGCGCGTCGATCACAACTGCACGACAGGGACGACACACATCCACGTGCACTCTCTCTCTCTCTCTCTCTCTTTCTCTCGCCTCAACTGTGTGCATGGCTGACCTGGCGGCACAGTTGACGGCGCATTGAGCAGAGAGTACCTGCATTGATCCGTCCAGATCCATCCATCCGCCCACACACATGACTCATGGTTTCCGTTGATGGCGGGCAGATCATCATATCACGCGCAGCCTACACATAGTGGGGCGGGACGTAACGGACTCTGAGGCCCTTGGCCACGCTGTTCCTGTCATCCTGCGCACACACAAAGCCACACAGAGGGAGAGAGAGATATATAAGATGAAGCCAAAGCGAAAGATCCATCCACACATTGAGTAACCACCCTTACCTCTGCAGTCGGCACGGCCACGCGGTGATGCCCACCAGCACCGATACCGTGCTGTGACGACGACGTGCACCCCATCAGAGAGATCTTGCTGCATACCACACACACGCAGAAAGATCCCAATCACGAATGCGTCCAGTCCCGGCAGGTGGCTGTCATGGCACCTGTCTGGCTGCTCCACGCGCGGGAAAGGGCGATGGAGGGAAGATCCGATCGCACCGCGAGCTTGAGCTCGCGACCTGAGCTCGCGACCTGGAGATTCTTTGACTCCCAGACGTATCTGATCCACTCACTTGCACACGGTGAGCAAAGCAGAAAGAGCGAAAGAATGAAAACGCTCATTCATTGATGGTGTCCATTCATCAGCCCATCAGGAGGTGACAGTCGGCCATTCCCGGCCGTTCCCTGCCCTCTCCCCGGCTCTTCGACTCGATGATGACGCCATCGGTGACCCTTTTGGCCGCGGTTCTCTGCGCCGCCTGCACGACGGCGCACGCGGCTGCGTTCATCATCACCCGTCACCACTACCAGATCACTCCTGCGGCCAAACCACTGGTCTCGCCCATCGCGTGCACGTCTGACCCCGACCATGGCGACCCGCGGCGTGGGCGGCTTCCGGTGGAAGGGCCGGACGGTGACGGTGTACAACCACTGGGACAGCTACCCTGATGGCTTGGGCGTCGCACTGGTGCAGCAGCTGGCTTCGGCAATGAAGGATGACCCGCAGCTCACACGGTGGAAGGGGCAGATCGAGAATCTGCAGGAGGTCGACGACGAGGAGCTGTACAAGGCAAGCTGCACCGACGTGTGGCTGAGCGTATCGATGTGATGGTGCCTTTGTTGTTCTGTCTGTGTGTGTGAGCAGTCGCAGACGGAAAAGGTGACAGGTGGTGGCCCTCTGAGCCTGGAGAAGGTGTTGAGCATGGGCAAGTACTGCGACGAAGGGCCAGTTAGTGCGTATGACGACAAAGAGGTCCGTGTCGGACGGAAAGATGCAGACACATTGCCTGTGTGGAGATGTTCCTTCTCTCTCTCTCTCTCTCTCTCTTGCGCCTGCAGTATGGTTACTGGATCGACCTCGACCGAGGCCGCATCGCCTTCGCTGAGCACGCCAAATGGACAAAGAAACCGGAGGAATGCGACAACAAAGGCACCTACTACGACGGCTACTGCTACAGCCACTTCTCCCTGCACACCATCCCCCTCGGCGATGACACGACAAAGGAGGACGTGCAGCGACTCTTCGAGCCGTCGAACCTGACTCCGATGTCGCGCGAAGACATCTTGGAGCTTACTGGCGGCGATGAGGAGAGCTTCGAGAGGGTTTGGGTGTCGATTAGAGAGAGGCTGGGGCTGGGGCTGGGTGGCGAGGCCGCTGCTTGAACGCAGATTGGCGTGTGGCATTTGCTCGTGTGTCTGTGAATTTTGCTGTTGCTGCTCTCTGAATTGATTGTGTGGGTGTCTTCTGCTCTTTTTCTCCTTTCTCTTTCGGTATGCATTGCATTAGGATTGATTGACCGTGATTGACTTTTTGAGTACGTCGGTTGCCGTGAACGCACAGACTCACACACATGACACCTGTGTACGGCACCTCACCTCACGTAACTAACACATAATAATCAGGCCCATCCATTCCATTGATCCATCCATCCATCCATCGATCTCTAGGCATTCATACATAGTGTACACCGGTCCGGCGGTCTCTCTCTCTCTCTCTCTCTCCATCACCCCTTCCCCATCATCCCATCCTCCTTTTGTACACGTACGTACGCACAGAGACAAATACACACATACATACATACACACATACACACACACACACACATGCTCGGCATACACTCACCCTCACAGACGTAATTCTACAGACGAACCGACCACTCACTCACTCAGACAGACAGATCGACAGACAGACGCATACATACAGAGGTCCATCCATGGCTGGCCTGGCTAGATGGACTCGCTAATTGGCAAAGAAATTCGAATCAACCTCTTGTGCCCCCCCCCCTCCCTCCCTCCCTCCCTCCGTGTCTGTCTATCGACGATTGTATGGTGTGCGGTCATCGGTGCTGTGCATGTGCAGGGGGAAGCCGATCTCTGCACTCCACACACACGCACACACTCACACACACCCCCGCATGCGGGCACTCATCCGCCACTGCTCACCGTTGTGGTGTGTGTATGGCCGTGTGGCCTCGCCCCCCTCTGTGCTCTCGCCCCTCTGCAGATACGAAGACATCAACCCACCTGCACACACAAGTCCAACACACACACACGGAGAGAGGAAAATGTCTCTCTCTGTGTGTCTGTGTGTGTGGGTGTGGGTGTGGGTGTGTGGCAGGGTGTGTACCAAAGTGGTCAGGGTTGCACCATGGCGACGCCGATGCCCCCGAAGGCGACGTCACGCTCACACTGACGCTCGGTGCGGGTGCGTGCGGCTGCCGCTCTCTGTTGTTGTCCGCCTTCTTGCTGGCGTTGATATTGCTCGAACGGCGGTCCACTGCACACAATCCATCCATCCATCCATCCAATGAGGTCGATGTGTCGGCAAGACCCTCCTGACTCGACTCACGTGGGTGCTCTCGGTATCTCAGTTGCAGATTGGGCACCGGGCGGCCCTGTGCGCCACCAAAAGGAGATAGAAGCCATGGAGATCGATCGCACGATTGGGCGCGCGGACAGGGTACCTACCTGTATGGCGCACCACTCTCTGTAGTCGTCGTGGATGCGGAGCAGCAGGTCCGCCACCATCCGCATGGCCAACACATAGCCTGGTGGACACACAGAAACACATGGATGGATGGATGGATGGATGGCACCACACAAGCGGACGTACCATCATAGGTTCTGCAGCTGATGCACAGATGCAGCGGCTCGGGGCACTCTGCAGACACACGCAGAGATAGAGAGAGAGAAGGAGAGAGAGAGAGGGAGAGGGAGAGATCAGCATCCATCCGAATGTTCGGTTCGTTCGTTTGAGCGCGTTTCCTCACCCACCTGTCTGTTGGCTGCCCTCATAGTAGCCGCTGCCCCGCCCTCTCAGCCTCAGCTTGGCCTTGGTCATCTCCCACACAGCGCGCATGTGCGAACCCTATAAATGCCAAGGAGGGGGAGGGAGAGAGAGAGAGATGTGTGTGTGTGTGGTTTATTGCGTGCACACTCGCATCTCTCTCTCCCTGTGTGTGTGTGTGTGTGCGTCAGTTACCTTGTTGCCGATGATTCGGCGGGCCACGGTGAACTCTCTCTCATTCTCTATGCCCACCTGCACACACAACATCCACTCACTCACAAGCGCTGTGATGCGTGCCCTTCTGTGCGTGCTGCATGGCTGCATTGGTGCATGCATGCCTCAAATCGCGCCGTGTATTTGCGCAGGGCGGGCGATGGAAACTGAGAGACACACACACATAGCATAGCACCACCATACAGACACATCGTCCTGCCTGCATCTCTTTCCCCCTGAGGTCTCTCTGTTTTGTGCTTGGTTGCCTCATGCTCTTTGGCGAGATTGAGCACAGGATACCCGTCGGCCTCGCGAGCAACAGACCTGCACCACACACACACACAGGGATAATCTCAGAGAGAGAGGGAGAGAGAGAGAGTGTGTGTGTGTGTGTATGTACCGTGGTACAGGGATCCACTCCTTGCCCCCCCTTCTGTGCAGATGTGGCGCGTGTGGATGTCCGTGTGGGTGTGGTTGAGGGTGCGGGGGGCCTGACACTCTGCTGCCAGGATGATGGGCATATGACGAGGGCGAACCGAGATCTACGCACACACACACACACACACACGAATGACATCCACTGACGTGTGCACTCGTTCACTCAGCTCACTTGTGGGAGATGTCGGCCCGGGGCCACCGAAATGCTGCTGCTGCTGCTGCTGAGCGCCATATATTGGATGAGAGCCTGTGGATGCAGAAAGGCATACAATATGCCCAGTCGGGCCCCGCGCGCGTGTGTGCGTGCTCACTTGTCAATGGGTAGGCAGGGACATTGGGCGTGGGCAGCAAAGGCACCTGCACACACACAATGCCACCCCGACGATATATATCTCTCTCTCCCACCCTCTCTCTCTCTCTCTCTCCCTCCCTCTCTCTTTCTGGCATACCTGTTGCTGCTCCTGCTGCTGCTGCGAATGGGCGGTGTCCTGACGAGCACACACATACCATCTGCGCACTACAGTGCGTCTGCACATCGTGGTGGGTGCGTACCTCCGTGTGTGGCGGTGGTGGCGGTGGTGGTGGTGAGGTCAGTTTGCTCAGCAGATGGCAGTGCATGTCAATCGCTGGCAGAGAGTGCTGCCATAGTGGCCAGAGAGACAGGAAGAGAGTGTGTATCGGTGTCGGTGTGCTGTGCGCGAGTGTGTGTGTACCGACCTCTATCCGTTCGTTGAACCCATCGTTGGCACAGCTCGCCGCACTCTCCGTCTCATACACAATCACCTACACGACCACACACACAGAGAGAGACACACACAGACACACAGACACAGACAAATGTGTGCAAACCACACACAGATGTGCACTTACGTAGCAGTGGGGTGCGATTCTCTCGACAGCACAGATCGGTCCGTAGTGCAACGACACCTACACACACACACACACACACACACAGACCCGGAGACAGAATGCTTGCAATAAGTGCCACACACCCCACACTGATGCACACACACGGACCTTCCTGATGTCGCCTTCGGTCACCTCCACACAGTCGATGGACTCACCTGCACACACACACACACACACACATGCACACGCCCCCACGTGTGATGGTGTGACCGTGTCCATCCCACCGCTGACATAGAGCACCACTGCGCGATTGGCATACTGCGGATGGGTCTGGGTGTAGGCCGCCAGCTGCACACACAATGAACGAGACGAGTACCCTTCATGTTTGTCGTTCATTGTGTCCAATTCGTCGTCGCATCTTTCGCGTGCCTGTGGTATGAGCCGTATCAGCTCGAGGTGATGCTCGGCTGTCGACTCGTCCTCATACCACTCTACACACACACACAGAGAGAGAGAAGGTACCCAGACATTCCTGCCTGCCTGCCTCCCTCCCTCGTGTGTGTCGTCCCTCTCCTCTCTCACTGTGTGTGTGCGTGTACCGACCGACTCACCGTTGTCATCATGTGGGTCATCTCCCCATGGCCCACTGGTGTCTTGGTCGTCGTATAGACACCTGTGAAGGCACACACAGCAGTGGATGGATGGATGGATGGATGGATGGATGGGCGGGTGCCCACAGACACACGTAAGTAACACACGTAAGTAACACGTACGTGGGCGTGTGCAGCGGCAGCAACTCCTCGCTCTCATCCCCAGCCACCTACACAGACCACAGACACACACAAGTCACCTCCACGCCCACAATGACAAACAAGCTGACGTACCTGCACATTCGGTGGACGCAGCACACCCCCCTGCACACACACACACACACACACACACACACGTGAGTACGCAGCAGAGGGCGTGCGTGCGACCATGCACTGCTTTGTTTGCGTGTCGGCGTGACTGGACTCTATACCGGCGGGCGGCTGTCAGCCATACGGATGGTATGTGTCGGTGTGAATCAACCCAATCAATGAATCAATCTGATAAAGGCACACATGGACTCAATCAATCATCTGTATGCTCACACACCCATCGTAGTCAGTCTACCTGATGCGGTCAGTCAGTGTGACAGACAGGCAGACAGGCAGTCAGACAGACAGACAGGCAGTCAATCAAATCAATCAATCGACACCTGTGGGTGACACGCACAGCAGCACACAGCAGGCAGGCCATCGAAGCACACGAAGCGAAGCCTACCCCAGTGCTTTGCTTACATACCAGCAGCATCATGTGATCCAAGCAACAGCACTAGCAGCAGCACGCCAGCATCATCATCATCATGTGTTGGCAAGGAAGCTGTTGTCGCGTAGACACTGCCTCACGTCAATGGCAGTAACGGCGCCACCATTTCCTTCTCCTCATTCGGTCTCCTTTGCGAGATCAGACTACAGCTCGCATCTCTCTCAGACAGATCTTGCCTGCATCTCCTTTGCGTGTTCCCTGCTGTGCAAAGGGCGCACTCAGGCAGGTCGATCTGAGGCAGATCTTCCTCTGTCTGCGAAATGAAGCAAGCCCTTCTAGTACTGATGGCTGTGTGCGCGTGGACGCGGCTTGCCCATGCGCTCATCACGGGCACATCGCCTTATCACAGTGGGATGAGGACCGTCAGCCCTCACACACACAGGGGGAGCAGTCTTAGGAGGCAGCAGGTGCGTGCAGACAAAGGAGAATAGAGGCTCCTATTGTGCGTGTGTGTTGGTGCGTGCGCAGGCAGTGACAATGCTCGCAGAAAAGGACATCGATCTGCAGGTCATGGATGCACCCACTGCCCGTCAGATCTGTCTTATGTTATGACACAATCGTGTGTGTGTACCTGACTGCTCAACACAGGTGCTCAAGAACCAGGCAGGGGCGGCCACCAAGGTAAACAATCCCTGCGCACATCGACATGACAACATACACAGGGAGGGAGAGCACATGTCATGTGTGTGTGCGTGTTCGTCGACGTTCAGGCCAAGACCCTCTCTGACTCGACGAGAGGTGCGCGCAGCCTCGTCAGACAGACAGACAGACAGACAGACAGATAGACGAACAAACAGAGAGGGAAAGAGATTCACTGCGCTGAAGAACTTACAAATGTCGATTCTTTCTCTCCATATATGTGTGCAGCCTTTTACTCTTTGTGGGGCGCCATTCCCATCATGGAGCCCTACCGCCGTGTGGTCGACGAGCTCCTCACTGCAGCGCACTTCGCCAAAGTCGACGTCCGTTTCACATACGGTCAGTGACTCACTCATTCCATAGCTGCGCATGTCTGTGTCTGCCTTTCGGCGCGCTCTCGTGTGCGTGTTCGTCTGTGTGTCTGCCCGTCTATGTGTGTGTGCGTGCTGTGTGTAGATCCCATCTTTGCACTGGGCTTCGCGACAGTATTCGACAGGCTGACAGTAAGCCCGGCCGCTCGCACAACCAACACCTCAGATGCCCAATACACACATGTGCTTGTGTCGGTGTGTCTGTGTGTCCGTGTGTGAAGGATGGCTACCCACCAGGAGAGTCAGAGAAGCAGCGGCTCTTCGACTGCCTTGCAAAGGCGGTTGATGAAGTGAGTGGGTGGGAGGACGGGTGTACAGAGGTCCGCATGGACTCATGGTGGTGTATGGGCGTCTCGTCTGTGTGTCCCTACATGTGCTGGACAGGACCCCAGTAAGATGCGCGGAGACGCCCAGAAGCTCAAAGAATGGGTCACAGGTACGTACGTCACGTGCCGATACACAGGCGCACACGCACGCATACACGCAGAAGGTCTCTCCCTCTCTCTTTGTGTGGGATAGGCAAGGGGGGCTCTTCAGAGATACTCTCGGCCTTCAATGCGGCCAAGCCTGGCGACAAGGGCATTGAGGTGAGTGAGTTGACGTGATTCCATCCACCCCGCCCACAACGAGTATACAACACGGTGTGTGTGTCTGTTGTGTGTGGTGTGTGTTGTCAGGGGACGATTGAGTCGATCAAGGCGAATCCCTTGTGGCTGTACAACCGCGTCTGGGGCGTGTAAGTGACTTAAGTGACTCTACCTACCGCACTCAAGCCAAGCCCCGTGCATCCACCCACCTGAGTCTGTGTGTGCGTCATTTAGGGGCCTGTACACAATGATGGAGATGGCCAACACCGAAGTGACACAGGGTGCGCACAAAGCCACACACAAAGCCACACACAGAGGGAGGGAGGGAGAGAGAGAGAGAGAGATGGATGGCATGTCTGTGTGCCTCATGGCGTCGAACAATCAGAGTCCGTTACCGAGTGGATGAGCGCTCTCGACTGCAACTACAAATTCGGCGGACCAAAGTAAGTCGCTCGTCACGGACAGACAGACAGACAGACACACTTAGACTGTGTGCTCACAGTCAGTGTGTGCGTGTGTGATGTGACACATCACAGGAAGTGCTTTACCGATTACACGGTGTGGTCGGCCAACCTGCAACGGCTCAGAGAGGTAACCACCCACTCCTCCATACCATAAACACGATGTGTGCCATGGTGCCATCTGTCTGTCTGTCTGTCTGATGATCGACCTCAGGTCCAGAAGGTCTTCAAAGAGATGGAGATCCGCCGCAAGAAAGACCTCGCCGAAAAACTCGAAGCGCGCGGTGAGCAAATGCACGCCCACGCGTCCATCCATCCATCCATCAATGCGTCTCTCCGTCCTCTCTTTCTGTCTGCCTGTGTGTGTGTGTGTGTGTGTGTGTGCAGCCAAGGAGCTTCAGGAGAAGGAGTCCAAGCTGGGCGAACCTGCCACAGCCGCATCAACCAGCCAAGAGCCGGCTCCCGTTGCTTCAGGCAGCGAATCCTCCTAGACAGACAGCACAGGGTAGATACCGAATGGATGGATGCGTGTGATGCGTGTGATGCGTGGGCGTATGACGTGCGCATTCACACGAGAGATTTTTCCCTTCTCATGTGAGAGTGAGTGTTTTAGAGAGAGCGGAGAGGGATGCTGGCTCTCGCTGTGTGTGTGTGTGTGTGTGGTGTTCTGAGAGTGTACGCGTAAGTGGTGTCCTTCCTACGACAGACCAACGAACGAACCAGCGGACGAGAGACATTTGCATCCATCCATGACGAGTGATTGACTGAATGCAATGGGCTGGTTGGAGTGCTTGATTGATGCGGCATGGCTATGTGGTGCGCCTGCCGGTACTTGTCCCTCTGGCGTGTTCGTTCCCTCTCTCTGCCAACACGGTCATTCACACGTCAGCATCATGCAGCCCCCGGTCGTCCGCCGATCTGTACAGCTACCCAGTCAGTCATCCACACACAGACACAGACACACATATGCAGCTGTGCTATGCAATGAATGAATGTCGTCAGCTAAGAACGGCCCCACTGCCCGTCCGCTATGATCCATCACACACAGTAGCCGGCCCGACAGACCACCACCAATCTGCATACACACAGAGGAGACACGAACATGGTCACGCAATCAGAACTCCGTGTGAATGAGTGCCATTCCCTTACCGTCATGCACTGCGACTGACAGTCATGACGGTGAAGTGTGACCCACGGTGCTCGTGTGTGATTGTGAAGGCACCGATGTTGGTGCCGCCAGGGAGGGAGGCGCCGATGGAAGCACCCTGCTGGTAGTCGGTATTGCGGATTATCAGATACACGCGCTGGAGGCCTCTGATGCGCGAGACCACCGACGAGAAGCCGGTGCGGACGAAGCTGCCCGCCTCCTCCACATCGTCAGGCACTGAAGGGGAGAGAACACACACAAGGCAGCAATGAGGACGGACAGAGGGACACAAATGTCCTCTTCTCTCGGCGTACATGTCACATCGAATAATAAGTCTAGTGCCTTTATCGTAGGCAATCTGTTGGCCGCCCCCACTAACTGGTCCACACCGCCCTCAAACTCCCCCATATTCATCCAACCCACCTCCCTCTCCCTCCCCAGTGCCTCCAACACGCCCACCTTCTCATCACCCGACACCTCGCCGATGTCCACGTCCCCCACCTCCTTGGGCATCTTTGCCGCCAGCAGCCGCCCGGCAGCACCACCCAGGTCGCTCTCGACACACAGCCGTGAGGCTTTCGGGAATTGCTGTAGGTGTGTGACGATAGCGGGAAGGGGCGCTGCGGTATTGGCCGGGGGATCGAAGCCGTCGGCGTTCATGACCAGCACATCCGTGGCCTTGTCGAATGAGAGTGTCTTGGCCATCTCGATGGCCGATTGGCTCGGCTTGTCGTACGGGTCGGTGAGGCCGTCCTGGGTGAAGATGTACTGCACACACCAAGCCTGCCGGGCCAGCTGCTGCATCATGGTCTTGAATGAGGGTGAGGGGCGGGCGGGGAAGTCGGCCTGGTAGAAGATGGCGAGGTCGAACTCGAGATGGCCAATGGCGGTCAGCGTGAGTGGGGCGTCCGGTCGGCAGCACGCGCCGACCAGCCGGTCCACGGCCAGCAGAGTGGGCAGGGTGCGGCGGCCGATGCGGTAGAAGGAACTGAGCTCCACGTGCAGCTGCTTAAGCGACCGTCGACAGCCACGCGCCACGAGCACAGCCTGAAGGCGACAACAAACACATAGAGGAAGAACATCATGAGCCAACCCACACACGCGACGCTGAACATGAACGTCTTTTGTGGTCACCTGAAGCCGATCTATGCCCGCCGCCTCATCGTCACCTCTGATCTTGATGGTGTCGATGCTCTCCAGCTGTGCGAGTGGCCCTCCCCGCTGCCCAGCAGGTGCCGCAGGGATGCCCTCAAACACACCCGCCCAGTCCTCCCCCCTAAGGCTACCGCCCACACGCCGCAGTGAGCGGGACGAGCTGATGAAGCGGCCCACTCTGTCGGCACCCCATGTCTCGTGCTGCTGCACGGTGGTGAGTGAGGGCATCCGCCGGCGTCGGTCGGCCAGCCCGTGATGGTCGCGGGTCAGACCATCAATGGTGGTGAGCGCGTGGAGGGTGGGAGGCGGGTCGAGAAGAGCTGGGAGGGGCGGACGAGTCCTCGAGAGGGTCTGCATCTCCGTGTTGGTCAGACGAACCCCTCTTTGGAGGGTGATTGTCTCCAGAGTCCCGCCGCCCAGGTCGGCTGCCCGTCGGCCAGCGATATGACCCTCGATGATGGCCACAAACACGTCGAAACACCAGCAGAAGACACCGGTAAAGCCGGTGGGGTAGTGGAGGGTGATGGCTGTGAGGTGGGTGAGTCGGGCCGCCAGCTGGGTGACGAAGGCGAGACGGACGTGCTGCCAAAAGGACCGCTCCTCCTTGGTTGCCGAGCTGATGGTGACGTCCGAGAGCTCGGGTGCGGCGTGCTGCCAGATGGACTTGGCCAGCTGCACCATCAGGTTGATGGGCAGGAAGGCCATCATGTAGCTGAGAAGCCCCTCCTGAAGTACAGCCACACAGCACACGGGACGGCAGAGGATATCCATCAGTGTGTATGCCCTCAGTGCGTCGGTGGCTGGCTCACCGTGTCACTGATCTCCTTGCGCAAGGGCCTTTCCCTCTCCTCCCGTCGCTGCCGCACCTCGTCACTCTCGCCACCACCACCACCTCCAGCAGATGCAGCCGCAGCCGCAGCCGGCGCGTCCTCACTGTGACGGGTCCTCTTGCCCTGCACACACATACCCAACCCAAACACGGCCGTCCATTGCCAGCGGTGCTGTGATGCGCTCACCTGTCTATCTCCCTCCTCCATTGCTGCTGTAGATCTGACTCAGCGGCTGCGATGAGAACTCCAATGCCTTCTCTGAGGCCGCAGCTAATTGACCGATGCTCACGGTCCCTCCCTGCGCAAACACACACAGCACATGAGGGCGGCACCGATGGCGAATTCGCCTGTTCCCTGTCTGGCTACCTCAGGAAGGACAAAAGCGACGATTCTTCTCAGTCAACTCATCGATATGAGGCGCAGCAACCACAAGACGGCGCCTCGGCCACCCCTCGATGCTGCACAGCCTCGCTCCTTTCCGGAAGACAGGTCTCTCCAATCTCTCTCTCTGATCGCGAGCTTAAACAGTATCGAACCGACAACGGGGAAGGGGGCTTTTTTCACGTGTTTGGCGACGGGAGGTGCCTGTGAGAAGCGCCATTATCGGCTGAGAGGTTATCGTTCATCTTGGCCGATGAGATCTCAGCATGTCATCCTCTCGCCCCTCTTGGCAGCCCCGTTCAGCCTCCCCGGCCGTCGACGACATCGATGCCATTCTCCGAGCATTATCAGCAGCAGCTATGCCTTCGAGTAACTGTCACTGATGTGTTGGATTTGGCGGCCTCGACAGATCAAGATCCCGCCGCCAGCCCATCTAAGTGGGCTGAGTTGGGCTGAGAGAGGATCAGACCTGGGCATGACGCTGCAAGTTGGAATATAAGCACCGAGGATGAGTCAGTGGCCTTCTGTGCGGTGCTGTCCTTCTCGTCCCGGTGCCTCTCCTGGCAGCAAGATGGCCTCTGTATCGCCCTGTCGGCCTGGAGTTCGCTGCTGTCGAGTGCATCTATGACTTTTCAGAGTTCGTCAACATCTCGGGCTACATGACCCCTTCCCGCACTCTTCATCGCCGGTAGGCCACCGGCACACACAGAGGGTGCCCAGCGACACGCTCATTCATCGCGTGTGTGTGCGTCTGTGTCAGTTCGGACCGGTGTGGTTCGTGCGTTCAACGACCGTTACCTGGGAATGAGCGAGACGGAGAAGGTCGCCCTCCAAGTGCACCCAGGTCAGTGTGGTGGGTCAGTCCACCCACCGCATGGCTATACACACCTGCTGTGTGTTGTCTGTCCTCTTCAGGGGCCCCGCCGCCCACGCCCTTGACGGAGCTGTTTGAGGATGTGCACATTCTGATTTTCATCGTGATGGCGCTCTTCATTCTCAACACGGCCATCCTGTTGGTCGTCGGCCACCTGACGTGCCGCCGCTGGGACTTCCTCTCTGGCCTCACCCGCAACGACCTCTCCCAGCAGATCCAGGCACTGCCCAGCGGCTCCGAGAATTTCCTCTCACTATCCGCAAGACAGTCACCTTCGGCACACAGGAGGCCGAGCTCGACAACGCCCTCTCCTTCTTCGGCCTCCGCGAACGGTTCCACGGCAGACACACCAACATCTTCGTCAAGACGCCGGACGAGAAGGAAATCACATTCTCACAATACCTCCGAGGCACAACAGAGACACACACAGACACTGACGGGGGAGGGCTGGCTGGATGGATGGATGTGTGTGTGTGTGTGTGTGTGCAGCTCGTGTGGGCCACACCGTCGTCGAGTTCATCGAGCTGCCGACATCGATGCTCATCACAGTCATCGCTATCGCCATCACCGCCCGACCCCTCCTCGTCAGCAACACAAGTCGACACACACAGCATGACTTGACGTCACATGGACGGATGGACGGATGTGTGTGTGCAGGAGTTGTCTGGTGTTCCGTCGGTGACACTGATGGTGGTGTTGGCCTTTGCGCTGCTGGCGGCCGCCTCGGCCCTCCACCTCTCATTCTACCGCACCTTCGACGTAATAATGCGCACACTCAACACAAGACAAGACAACACAACACAACACAAACAGGACAACACATGACCCCTCTCTCTGTTGTCTCCTCCATCTGTCTGTCTGTCTGTCTGGGTTAGTATTACCACCGCCCCGACAAGACGCGTCTCAAGAACTGGATCACTTCGGACGTCGCCGAGCCCGACCAGACCGGCAAGGACACACACACACACACAGAGAGACAGAGGGATGATGCTCACACAGCCATATCTCTCTCTCTGTGTGGTGTGTTGGATGCAGTGTTTGTGTCTCGGCTCGACGAGGAGCGTCCGGTCATTTCCCACTGGCTGTGCGGCAAGGTCAACCGGACGGCGGCCGTCTTGCCTCTGGCGTCCGTCAAGGCGACGACCTTCTTGGTCCAGCTGACGCTCTTCCTGCTGTCAGCCTACACGGCTCTGCTGCTCAAGGCCGTCATCAGCACGTCCCACGGCAGCCGTGGCCTGTGGTGGTTCAACGGGCTGTGGGCCTACCCGCTGACATTTCTGCCGGTGGGGCTGAGTGCAATGGTGCTGGCGAGTGCAGTGGGGCTCTTCACGATGATCACCTCGCTGGACTTCCTCACCGACACAGACACCATCGACACGCTCATGGCTGACATCGACGCGCAGCGGCTCGCCCGGCAGACACAGATACTCGCCTTCATCCGAAACAAAGCCAACACGGCCGCCAAAGAGGACCGAAACAAACGGGCCCGGTCAGTTGCAGTGCACCAGAGCGAGAGAGGGAGAGGGAATATGTGTGCTTGTGTGTGTTGATAATGTGTGTGCAGTGCTGTGAGCTACTTCGAGCGTCTGCCGCGTGACGTGCAGGACGCCGTGGTGAGTGCCTTCGCCGCACTCAGCGACACTCGAGACGGTCAGCCACCCGACACACAGAAATAGGTGGACGGATCAGTGGATGGCCCCTTTGTGTGTGTGTGTGTGTGTGCTGCAGAGAGTGGCGGCATGGACCTGGAGGGCTTCTACGAGACGGTGCGGTCGTTCGGCCTCGCAAAGACATCGCCAGACGCCAAGTCAGTGACCAACCAAGACACACACAACCAGCTCCAACTCTGTGTGTGTGTGTGTGCAGGTACTATGCTCGTGTGCTGTTCGAGACGGTCGACGACGACCGATCGGGCAAACTGGAGCTGAGAGTGAGCCAAACAGACACACATCCACCTCTTGCGTGAGTGCATCCGTTGTCCGGTCACTAACCAGGAGTTTCAGACCGTCTTCGTCATGGCCTTCTTCGACTATGAAGGCACAACACCAAAGACACACACACTGACGTCACACACGTGTGGATGCCTGCCTGTCTGTCTGTCTCTCTCTCTGTGTGTTTCAAATGTAAAGATCCGTCGACCAGAGCCGAGCGCGAGAAAGGTGCGCTGCGCGTCTTCTTCGACTCGATCGACGCCGACCGCTCGGGCGAAATCTCCATCGACGAACTCGCCAAGGTCTGTGACACACACACATGGATGGATGGATGGATGGATGTGTGTGTGTGTGTGTGTTGGATTGGTGAAGGGTTTGAGTGAGTTGCGTCCGCCCGTGACGGCGAGTGAGCTGACAGACCTCATGGCCGCCGTCACATCAGAGGAACAAGGCATGCAGTGCATCGCAACCACTCATCCAAAGACACATCAGGCAGTGTGTGTGTCGGTTCAGTCAAGGTTGACGTCCTGACGGAGTTCGTGCAGCGTGTGGCCAAGAAGGACGAAATGCTACACGGAGGTCAGCCAAACAAACAAAGAGCCAAATGGACATTACAACTCATTCATCCACCGTGTGTGTGTGTGTGTGTGTGTGTGTGGTGGCAGCAGGCCACTGAATTGACCGAGCGGCTGGTGAATGAGGTGGAGTGAGTGGACTCGATGAGACAGACAGACAGACTCGGGATGATTGACCAACAGACGAGGGAGCCGACGCACTGATGGACTGACTGACTGACTGACAAACACACTGATGACCGACACGGCAATCGATTGAATGAATGCTTCGCTGCATATCAAAGTCCACATGTATACACGCACACATGCTGAAGGCCCACATGAATACAGAGAGGGAGCCGCACCCATGTACACACGCGTTGGCTGCTCCACCGGGACAGAAAGAGATGTGAATGAATGCATCCACACGTATCGATCCCGTGGACAACGAGCGGTCTGTCTGTCTGTCTTTGTGTCTGTCTGTCTGAAGGGGCAACGACTGTGAAACACATGCAACAGCACATATGTCGCGCACAGACAGTTACAATGCAGTCACGCAGTCGAAAATCAATCGCCCACCCACCCCCATGCACCCCGATCACAACACGTCTGCACTGTTGTGGGCCGGCATGACACCACCGCCCAACCTGACACACGGAGGATATAGAAGTGCGTGCGTGCGCATCTTCTGCTCGTGTCAGTCGTGTTTGGTGCACACCTCAGCTGTTTATTGGCCGAAGACCATGGCTGAGATGATGGTACCCAGCACCACACGCGCCAGCCGAGTCGTCTGAGGGAAGCGGTCCTTGAAGGCACCGCCCACACCAGACACAGCCGGCTCGGTCGTGTGGACCCACACAATCACTGCAAACGAATGACAGGAAAGCACAGCAGACGAGAGTGAGTGCTGTGTGTGTCTTGTGTGTGTGCTTTTCCCCCTCCCTCCCCCCCCCTCGCTGTGCCGTGCTGGGCTGACCGAAGTTGTGAATGGGCTGACCGAAGTTGTAAAAGGAGGCTTCGACGATGTAGATCCATGCCACGAACGAGTGGCTTGCGCCGGTCAGGACGAGACTACGAGAAGTGAAGCCGGCAGTGGTGCGGTATGATGTGGTGGTGGTGCATCCGGCGACTGGTGTGTGGGGGGACTGTGTCAGCAGGGTGTCCAGCCGGTTGTTGTCGACATGCCTGACACACACACACATAACATACACACTCGTCTGTCGTGGCAAAGTACACACAGAGTGATGCCCCGCCTCACCTGTGGATAGTACGCCTAGTGAAGTTGATCTGGTGAGTCACCTCGAAGTGTTTGATGACGATGTTCTTGACACACGACGACACAGATGAGTAGGCCAGAGGCCTGGACAAACTCATGTGCCAGCCCAAGGCCGGGACAAATGTGATCCTGCTGCGGACGGGCGGGTTGTGCTGCTGTCGGTGCTGCTGGTAGGGGTGGTTGGCAGGGAGGGGCGGGTTGATGTCCATCTCGAAGCCGTCCTGGTCCTTGACGGCCCGCAGTGTGTTGCCGTGGTGGAACAGCTGGAAGGTCACCCCGTTGCCGAAGTCGATGTGGCGGCCGACCATCTTGAGCTGAGCCAACACACGGGGATCGGCCAAATACGCCTGCACACACCACACACACACCCATTGAGAGCCATTGTCTCTGCCTCCCTCCCTCCCTCCCTCCCTCGGTTGGCTTACCGTCTTGTTTGGGTATCGGTGCAGATCGGTCGCCGTGAGCCTCACAGGCAGCTGGCAGCGGCCGCACTGCCCCGCCAGCTCAATGACCTCGCTCATCTCACTTCAGCCGCCCGCCTCCGTCACACACAGCGCCGCCAGCAGGTCACCCACACCCATCTGCTGCTCGTCGAATGTCAGGAGCTGCTGTCCGTTGGCAGTCCGCCGCGGCCCCGCCTGTGTGCAGAGCGAATGGCTGAGTCGCTGCCGCAGCTGAAGCGCTCCGAAGAGCTCTTTGAGCCATCTGCAGATCTTCCTCAGCCGCAGGATGTCATTGAGGCTGAGAAGGTAGAAGGTGCGGCGGCCGAGAAAGATGTACACGAAGGGATGCTGCTCCTGATTCTGGCTTTGCTGCTCCTGCTGCTGGTCGGCCTGCTGCTGGTCGGTCTGCTGCTGAGGGTGCTGCATCGCCGTCAGATCTGCCGAGAGGGCAGAGCGGATGAGTGAGAGAGAGTGAAGAGGGCGGGGCGGGAAGGCAATGCCAATGATGCCCTCGCAACGGAAAGGCCGTTTTTCGCGATGCCTCAACCGGCAGCGCGAGCTCAGAAATTAGAATCAACACCTTTTCTGCGGTATGGATGCCGTTGAGAGTCTGAAGGAGCTGCGCCGGCGTCCGCAGGCTTGGCATGACTCGAACGCTTCACTGCAGAACACCCCCAAGGCCTCACCAGGTGTGCCCCCTCCCGCCCTCATGGCCGGTCTCGCTACGCCCAAGAGCCATCAGTGGGAGCCGTGCTTGAGCGGCAGAAGCGACAGGAGTGAGAGAGGCGCCAGGGCAGCAGCAGCAGTTGCGACGAATGGCGATGCGACATCGAGTGGCTCACACGGGTCTGGGCAGGGGCAGTTTGGCGTTCTGGAGAGGAAAATAGTGCAGAACCAACAAGCGAGTGAGCGATGAATATTGCAAAGCGTCCACATGCATGAGTGTCCCTTCCCTTTTCTTGTGTGTGTGTGGTATCAGTACGGGAGGTGGTCAAGCTGTGTGAGAAGCTCCTCACGTCATACCAGGCCGCCCACGCCCCTGTCTCGCCCTCCAGTACCACGCCGGAAGCAGCTGACTGCCGTCTGTCGGCTATTGAGGAGAAGGTGCAACAGCTGAACACCAAGCTCGTCGACATGGCCAAGGGTAAGGCAGCAGCAGACATGTCGACTTGCGGAGCAGGGGTGCGTTTGTCTGTCTCGTGTCCTGCCATCGATCGACACAGACCTGCGCGACGGACTGGAGGAGACTTCATCCATTGCAGATGCAGCACGACAGAAGGCCGACCATCTCAGCAGACGATTAGAAGGTATTGCCGCACACGAGAGACGACAACTCTCCTGCGTGAGAAGTCGTCACTTCGCTGTTTCCTCAGAGAGCCCGTGTGTCGCCGCATCTTCGAACAACGCCCAATCCGCTGCTTGTGCAAAGGAGCCCCCTGCTGATGTCGCCTGTCTCCGTCATGCACTCGATCAGCAACGAGCGGAGTCCTACGCGAGACTCGAAAAGACCGTCGATACACTGCAGAGACGAGTCCAGAACCAGGAGAGAGAGATGCAGAGGAGATCTGCCTGCACAGGTTGGCAGGGAGGCTCGGGCAATGTTCATTCGGTGACGATGGGGCTTTTTTTTCAGAAACGTACGGAACGCTGCCGGCGGTGGACGGTGCACCGGATAAGGCGTGCAGCTTATCCGAACTAAGAGGTGTGGTGGACGGCCTTCTAGAGAGCAACAAGGACCTACTGACAAGACAGCAGCAGCTGACAGACGGTAAGAACTATCCACTTATAATGCAGATGGCAGACAGACCACACACGCCCGTGTCTCTCGATCCGCCAGAAGTGCACTCGGCCAAGGCGGCGGCGATGAAGGCCATCAAGCGCGTCAACGATTTCTCGGTCGAGCTCGCCAGCCTCCTCATGACCCCCCACCATCCCACCCACACCTCGCCCCGCTGCCTCCCGCCCCTCTCCTCATTGATCAAGAGGGCCGCAGAAACGTCGCCGAGGGAATGGGCCCTCTCGCGGCCGACAACGGTCGATTTGTCGGATGCTGAGAGGCGCGGAAATCATGCTGGCAGCAGCAGGACTACCACCATCGAGGACGAGAGGGATGATGGGGGCGTGGGCGGGAGGGGGAAGGGGACGCTCGTCAAGGCCATTCCTGTCATCCAGGCGCAGATATGGCAGATAAGGGGGGAGAGTTCGGCCACGCAGCAGCAGATGCACGGTACGCAGACAGGAAGGGAGACGGAGAGAAAACAAGATGTCCCGCCTGCATCTGTCTGTCCAGACATATCCACTTTGCTGACGTCATTGCGGGCGGAGGTCAAGTCAATGCGGGCGCAGCTGAGGACCCTCAACAACCGCCGACAGCTCGAGTCAAGAATGGCGGCGCCCACGAACTTGGAGACGGCGCGAGACAGGACTCTCCTCCTGTCGTCCAGAAGCAGCAATGCTGAATGGACTGCTGTCAGGAAGATGGTCGAAGGTCAGTGAGCTGAGCCGGTAGAGACAGCAGGGAACGTGCTAAGCTAAAGACACGATTTGTGTGCAGACCTGCACTCTGATGTGGAGGGTCTGAAGTCGATCAACCCCGAGATCAACGCCAGGCTCAACCGCATCGACTCCCAAATCGCAAGCATCAACGCCTCCAATACAGGCAGGCATCCAGTGGCACGCACACACAGATATAGCCATGCAAGCACCGGCATTTCTCTCTGTCATCAGGTCAGCGTGCCCACTCTGCGTCTCCGCCAGCCCCTACCGCAGCAGCAACTGAGGTGTCCAGCTTCAAGACTGAGATGACGCAGAAGCTCGACGCTGTCCGTATTCTGCTACGGGCTGTCGAGAGCGATGCCGAGAGAATCAAGAAGAGACAGGATGATATGGAACGCGCCATCGCGGCCAATATGGGCCCCAAAACGTGACCAGAGACACTGGATTTCCTTGCTGCTGCCACATGTATTGGCGCTTGCCATGCCATGGCCGACTTTTGCTGAGTGGTGGTGGTGGTGGTGGGCTGGGTCGTTGGCACTCATCGGATGATGGAGAGACGGCTGGCGTGTCTGTCTGTCTGCCTGTCTGCCTGTCTGTGTATCCATTTAGCAGCGTCTTGGCTCTTGTGCATGGTGTTTGAGGCGTGACGGGGCATGGGAGTGGGCGGAATGCGTATGCGACCAGAATGGCGGCTTCTTGTTGTATGGCGGTACGGGTACATGATATCGATTGATCGACGGCCATGCATGCCTCGCTTGTTGATGCGTTCAGACAAGGCGCGCACACTACACATCAACATACTTGTACTTGCAACGGTTGACCGTCATGGAAGAACCGATTCGCAGACGCGTGCTCTCTTGTGCACATGTGTGGTCATGTGCTCGTCCGCCTCATTGTCCTGCTCCGCAGCCGAGTGACTCAGCTCAGCTAGCGGAGAAGGACAATAAGACCGACGAACACATTACCACAACAAAACACAACACCACACAAGATACCTTCCGCTGTCTGCCCCACTGACTGACGGACTGCCCTTCCTTTTTTCCCCATCTAGATCTCCATTACACTTGTCGCAAGTGTGTCCGTCAGTGCGGCATGTGTCCCTCGCTGAGCTGCCAGATCACAGCGGCATGTATCCAACCATCGAGAGTAGTAGGTTGACCGCAGAGATGCGACCGATGATCGACACAGCCCACACACACAGACAGACCGCCCAGCCTATCTTCTGTACAATGCATGCATCGCCGGCTGGCAGAGAGAGAGAGAGCAGCACCACAAAGCAAGCTAAGCTCAAGCCACCTCTGGTCGCCGCATCCTTGCTATGTGACGATGCCGGTAGAGAACTCGAGGACCTTCTTCTCGGGTATCATGGCGATGTAGTCGCCACTGCTGATCGGCAGCAGGCCCATGTGGGCGCAGTGGTAGGAGATGTAGCCCAGAGCAGCCAGGTTGATCAGCACGTACACCAGCTTCTGCAGCATCACGTTCACCTTGGCCGTCTCGAACGACGCAAAGGCGGCGTTCAGACCGAACAGCGACTTGACCGTGTTGATGGCGCCGTAGCCCATGATGAGAATCGAGAAGATCCCAGGCGAGGAGCCGCCCATCCACAGCATAAAGATGGTCATCCCGATGGACTTGCCCGGCGCCAAGGCGGCCTCCCACGCTTTGCTCTCGACGATGCTGGCGTGCCGTGAGCTGCGCTCCCGAGTCTTCCTGGACGATAGTGTGGATCCCTCAGCCTCGCCGAGCGTCATGCGGTAGCCGATAGGGTCGGGCAGCGAGGTGCGGTTCTCAAACTGGAAATCCCACCTCTTGCCCAACATGGTGATGACCAGAGGGATAGATGAGCAACGTAAGGAGCCTCCGCTTCTTCCCGCTTTAGCTCGCAGATGCTTCAAGCTCGCATTCACCGAAAGGGGGCAGCAACGCTTTAAAGGCTTCGAGTGCCTCACTGTGAGGCACAGTCCATCGATTTGTGTCTGTGCTATCAAGATCTTGATAGATCAATGCGCTGCGAAGGAGCATGCTCTGTCTGAGAGGCTTCCAGGGCGGTGTGCTGGTGGCAGTGGTGCTCTTGCTGACGACCGGAGGACTCTCGCAGAAGACCGTCCCGTCGCTTCGCAGGTCTGCGGCTGCATTCGCTGCCCTGAGACCGGTCTCGCCGACACACCAGACACAAACCTTATCGGCTCCCTCGCAGCCTCAGCACTCATCCTCGTCCACTGCTCGGACGCCAGAACGACCCAGCTTCATCGCGGGAAGAAAGAATCGAGCCGTCGCCCAGTCAAGAATGGCAGCTCTGACGTCGCCTGTGGCCATCTGGGGTGTGCTGCTCGCCAACGGCATCGGCGGCTACTTTCTCGACAGCAAGTACTCGTGGGGCTCGCTCGTCAGCTTTGGTGTCCCCTTCCTGCTCAGCAACCTGGGCTTCATGCCTTCGACGCATCCTGCCTATGACTGGTGCTGGGGGCAGCTGCTGCCCATCACGATTGCACTGGTGCTGCTCGGGGCGCCGTCGCGGCTCTCTGGACCGAGCACCTGCCCTGCCAGCTGGGAGAAGATGCGCACGGTGGGGAGCGCCTACGCCCTCGGTGCTGTCACGACCGTTGTCGGCGGACTGCTGGCCTTCCTTGTGACGACTCGCATGCCGATAGCCTTCCTCAAGATGCCCGTCCACAGTGCGGCCCAGGCCGTGGGATGCCTCGCCGCCACTTACATCGGTAGGCGGGCAAACACGGGAAGGGAACGAGTCTTTCGTTGATCTGTTCGAATCTGTCTTGTGTGTCCGGCTTGGTGTGTGTAGGCGGGACTGTCAATTTCTTCGCCGTGGCGAACGCTGTGGGTCTGGGCAGTGGGGAAGGGAGCAGCAGCGCGCTGCTGGGAGGCCTCTGTGCCGCAGACATCTTCTTCATGGGATTCTACCTCGCCGGTGAGCAGGCAGAAGAGGTTAAAGGGAGGAATGCGCCCGGAAACACGTGGCGTGTTCGCCTTGGGCTCTTTGTGTCGTTCAGCGTTGAAGTATGCCCATGGATGGATCAAGCTGCGCAAGCTCTTCCCAGAGAGAGGTGGATGACACACACACACAGACAGACAGACAGAGAGAGAGAGAGAGAGAGGAACACCATACATCCTCTGTGTTTGTTCACTCAGAGGATGCATCAGCCATCAAGGCCAACGATTCCCCCTATTTGCTCAACGGCTACCATCCCGAGGAGGCCCCTGCCTCCATCGAGAAGACGCAAGTGCTCGTCGGCGCCCAAACCGCAAAGGCGCATCATCACGAGAACGGCCAGCCTGTGTCGGCAGTCAGCCGCAACGCTCCACTCGCCGGCAGCAACGTCCCCACATACGGCATTGCCACAGCAGCACCCACCCAGCACACAATCCCTTCTGTGAAGGACAAGCAGCAACACACAGGCTGGCGGCAGCGTGCGGGCAAGATGGCCTTCCGCGCGCTCGGCCTCATGGTGTCTTTGGGTCTGGCGTCAACTGTGCTGACGGTGAGCCCGGCAATCGAGAGGTGGGCGCGCCGCTACGTGCCCATCGACGGCCTCTCGACTTTCGTCATGGCTACTGTGGCCATCGGCCTGGCCACCATCCTCAAGCGACTGACGCTCAGCGGGCCGCCCCTCCTCGACCAGCTCTACACGGCGGCCGGGGAGAGCTCATCGCTACTGGCGGCTGTCGGGCTGCAGATCTTCTACGGCGGCATCGGGGCGACGGCGCGCTTCGCCGACTTGATGGGCGTCGAGTGCGCGGCAGCGCCGCTGGTGACCGGGCTGATCCTGCTGGTGCACACGATGGGTCTGTTCGGCATCTCGGCGCTGATCAACTCGATGCTGAAGCGGCTGCAGTTCCGGCTGCCTCTGGACGACCTCATTGTGGCGTCTAATGCCAATGTGGGCGGCCCCTCGACGGCGGCAGGGATGGCCGGGGGGTCGATGGGGCGCGACGACCTGGTGCTGCCGGCCATTGTGTACGGCACCGTGGGCTACGCCACGGCGACCTCTCTCGGCGTGGTGCTGTTTAGAAGACTGAGTGGGCTAGGGTGACTCGTCGATGACTGCTGAGTCGAGCCGGCTATAGGGGGTGTGTGTGGTTTGCAAATGAAGCAATTGGTCGATCAATGAGAGAGAGGGATTTTTCAACTTGATTCGATTTAGCTAATGAGAGTTGTTCGCAAGTCATTCGGTCGGTGTCTTTTCTGCCTGGGAGAGAGAGATCTTCTGTCATGACTGACCTGACGAGTGTCTCTCTTGTTGCCGTGTGTGGGGTCAGTGGTGTGTCTGCGAGATGCGAGAATGACATGAAACTAGACAGCCCAGACAGACAGACACACGATGGATTGACAACGACGATCGATTTTTAAGGCCATGTCGAGACGTACGAACGCTTCTGCAAGAGAACACACACACACACACACACCTCTGCCCCCTGCGCACACGCAGTTGATGGTCGGCGTGCGTGCGAATCACGGCGCGCACACTCAGACAGACACGAGTGAAAGCACAATGCGCTGATATCGTCCATGGCACGTAGCTAGCCGATCAGGAATGTTCTTTCAGAGTTATGTGTGTGCGTATGTGTACCTCTAATGTTAGTCGTGTCTCACACACGCACACAGAGTCGGCCGGCCAAGACACAGTCACACACGGGGCATACGAGAAAGGGTGTTGACCTCTGCTGCGCATCTCTAAGTCATCTGATTCTAACGGCGTCTGTCTGTCTGTCTGTCTGCGTGTCAGTCAGTGTCTTTCGCTCAGGACGAGAGGACTGCTGTCGCACTGTTCTTGCGGTGTGTGTCTTGTTGCCGTGTGTCGGGCCAGTGGTGTGTGTGTGTCTGCGTGTCTGTGAGATGCGAGAGTAATGAGCTGAGAGCAGACAGACGAGACAACACGCAGACAGACAGACAGACAGAGAGCGGATAGGATGCAATGACGACTGATTTTTAACGCCAAATTGAGACGTACGTATCTCATGCCGTCTCTATCTTGGGGAAAGCCGTGAGGGCTCCAGACTGGCCGGCGAGGCGGGGCCTGCTTCGGCACGCCACGTACTCGAAGCCTCCATTCTTAGCTGCAGCGAGGACAGCATGGAAACCAATTGTCTGCTCATCCGTCGACAGTCTTGTGTTGTGACATCACCCACCGACGGTGTAGTCGAGAGTGAAAGCGATGCACTCCTTATCGTGTACACACCTCACGGCAGCCTCTGCAACTGAACCCACCGACTACACACACATGGACACACGAGGGGACACAAAAGCATGAGACACCATCACGGGTAGTCGGTCACCGTCTGATCGAGGACGTCTGTCGGTGGGCAGCGGCCTTTCTTGTTGATGTACGTCTGGTAGCCAGCGGGCGACACTGTCACCAGAACCCCACACAAAACAGCGTCATCCCCTTTTTGCCAGCTATGGTTGCGTATGCGTGTCTCGTTCGCTCACCTGCTTGTGGCTTGACGTGAACCTCTGCCGACGTTGCGGGCCGTGCTTTGGTCCATGCCTCCCCCGCACAGTATTGGAACGCCTCGCCCTCGTGCAGAAAGAACTCACACGTTGGCGTCATGCGGCAGTGCTCTGCCGCCTGGTCAACCGTGCGGACCTGATGCATTCACGCAAAGAGACGCAAGAGACAGTGTCTTGGTGCACTTGTTTGTCGTGTGGTTCCGTGTACGTTGTTTGCGGGCGGTAGGACGTCCTCTGGCGCACAGTCAGCTGATCTGGATGAAAGAACCTGACGAGAGAAGAGAGACAAGGTTTGCTGTCCATCGTGTTTGCGGATGCGGCTCCATCGCTCCCTCCTTACCATGAATGGGGGCTCTCCGTCATTCTCAGGCAGCCTCTCCGCTGCCCTGTCTGCATCAAACCAACCAGGAAAGCCACAACACATCAATCGAGAGAGAGAGAAAATGGTCAATCCGGTTGCCCTTTGCCCACCGTATTGGACGTGTCGGCCTTCGTGGTCTGCCGCAAGACTGGTCTCGCCCTTGACGCCCCACTGGCAACCATATGCAACGGCGAGTGTCTTGGCTGCCCATGGGCAGGGGTCCTCCTTGAATGTCGTGGCCACATCGATGTCACACGAAGTCTTGCCGTCACACAGATCACGCAGGCGAGTGAGGGACGCTGGGAAGTGACAAGACCTGATGCAGACGTGAGGGAAGATGGTCACACGATGGACTCACAGCGTGTTGCCTGACTCACCCAGTGGCAAAGTATGGCGATGAATCGACTTTGGCGTTTCCGTAGCTGGCTCGGCTCACTGCAAACGACGAGCAACGCTCAAGCAAGGTCATCGCGACTGCTCTCTCTCACTTTGTCTGGCCATTCGCTTACCGCTGATCCTCAGATCCGACGGACACGCCAGATGCACGGCCTTGTCGGCGAACACGCCGCCATAGAGCGAGAGACCAGCGAAGGCCGCGCCATCTCTGTGCCGCTCTGCGATGATGCTTCCTCAGGCCTCAGGTCTGCCGACGTCAGCAGGGCGAAGGTGTTGTATGGGAGCTGGGCGGTGAACGGCGCGATACCGGCCAGGATGAGGGCGTCGTCGTGTGGACCTTGCGGCGGCCTGAGGGCATGGCGGTGTGAGGGCTTGGCGCTCCCAGACAGGGGCAGAAGTGCGGTGAGAATGCAAAACAACCCAAACATGATCGCCAGCTTTGCCATTCCGCGAGCTTTGCTGCGATCAGAAGTTGTGCCCAGAACCTGACACGAACCTTGTGCGGCAGAACCTTACACATGTGTGTATGTATGTAGATTCACAAGATAGATAGATAGATAGATAGATAGATGGATGAGAAGCGGCAGAAGGTGGAGGGCGGGAAGGCGGCGAGGCGGCCTGCGCTACCGACAGGTCGGCCCGTGGGTGCCTTCCAGCTGGAGATGATTCCAGGCAACCACTATGCATTTAAAACCTGGACGGTCGACGTGCAGCCTTCGTTTGAGGTACGGTTATGGTGGGGGGAAGTCATTCATCTACGCTGTCTGTGGTGGGATGGTGTGCACTGGCTGGCAGGTGTTTGATCTCGTGCTGCTGGTTCAGGAGAAGACCAGCGTGCCTGCCGCTGCCATATGGCTGTTACGTGGGACCACGCCTCTCTCTGTGCTGAACAACACCCTCAGCGACTACAACATTCAGAAGCACGACACCATCCGTAGCAACACTCGCTGGCACCTCATTCCAGGCGTTGGAGCGCAGCTCCCTGACACCGCCCGTCACGTCCGTCGGCTCACGCCGGAAGGCAAGACTACGAGGAATATGAATGATGCATCGTGTGGACATCTGTGTGTGTGTCCGTGTCCAGACGTGTCTCTTCCTTCGGAATCTGTGCGAGGGCCGTGGAAGGTGGGCGGTGCGGAGACTCGGATGCGCACACACGTGCATAGATCTATCTATCTATCTCTCTGCATGCTCGTCTGTGATGTGCAGGAGTTGGTGATTACGCCTTGTTCCTATGACCCCACACCGGCTTTCCCACGGGCGGACAAGTACAGTGACAATGCGGTCCGTCTGGCCACCGCACGCGCGGCAGCACAGGAAACGGTACGGACACACATACACACACACACACACACAGAGACCTTCCTCTAGCTCGCATATCACGGTGTGAGGAGAATTTCTCCTCACGTTGCCTGTGGTGGGCTGCGCAAGCGTCACCATCACGCCCACGTCATCGCGAGCTCCCCACCGATGTGCGGGTCGCCTCACCTCTCTCACAAACGAACAATGCAGCCATTCTACGTCGGCCGCGCTGGACCTGAGTTGCCCATGCAACAGGAATCAGCAGTCCATGTGCGTCCAATCGGCCTCTTTCTCTTGCTGCTCGCATGCGCCACCCGCTTCAGCCCCTTCTCAACCGAGCC
>CDMY01000467.1:0-71040 GCA_001179505.1 Vitrella brassicaformis | reverse complement strand
TATGGTTAATTGCTTGTATAGGGGGTATGGCCGTTTTAACGCTTTTGGGCTTGTTTATCTATGGTTCTTACTCGGGGCTAGGGTCATCGATCTAACCTGGAGAACCACAGCGGGTCCAAAAAAAGATTTTACCAAAAAATAGAAAAAGATAGACCGACATTAGGGGTCCGGTGAGAAGCCAAGCTCGATACACTTAGACAAATAAACACAGATGGAGGCTGCAGTCTATAGCTTGTTACTACTGAGCACCCTTCTGGTGCTTTTCTTAGCCGTGTTCTTCAGAGAGCCGCCACGCATCTTAGGTCAATAAAGTGAAGCACGGCAGTAAACATGACTACTAGAGTACCCGTGGCTGAGCGGTCGAAAGCGATGGACTCATAATCCATTCTCTTATAAGCATCAGTGGTTCGAACCCACTCGGGTACAGAAATATGAATAAGTTGGTGACTCCCTTTGGCCTTCAGGGCCTCCAGTATGTGATTAATAAAAGGTAGCCAGATAAAGTGACAAGAATACGATAAGGTCGATTAAATGTCCCATGAGTGACAAAGCGAGCTCAGTCACAACTGCTGTACCATCTTCTCTTCCCCAGGGACGTGTCGTTCAAGTGGTCGGCCCAGTAATTGATGTTGGTTTTCTCCCGCCCAAGAAAAACATTCCCAAAGTTAACGAAACGCTTCTAGTGTGCAGAGTTCGCCCTGCTACTTCTTGGAACGTTTTGATAGGAAGACAATGCTTGCCACCAGGTAAAGTAGCTTTAGCTTGTGAGGTGCAGTGTTTACTGGGAAACTACAAAGTTAGATCAGTGGGGATGGGGGATAGCCAAGGTATCAGACGCGGAGCCCGAGTTCTATCTACCACTGCGCCTATCTATTCACCTGTAGGAGAGTGTACGTTAGGTCGAATCATTAACGTTTTGGGTCTGCCTACAGATCGACTGGGCCCCGTGTGGCGGTTTTTACTAGAAAAGTCAGACGTTAAAGAAGGCTCCAACCCTCTGCAAAACTTGTCGCAAAAATTAGAACTTTACGAGCGGCGTCCTATTCACAGCACAGCTCCGACCCTTGCAGACCTGGTGGTGGAACCATCTGTTCTGGAAACTGGCATTAAAGTACTAGATCTCTTGACTCCTTATCGTCGAGGTGGAAAAGTGGGACTGTTTGGCGGAGCGGGAGTGGGTAAAACCGTGTTGATTATGGAACTGATCAATAATATTGCTAAATTTCATGGTGGCGTCTCAGTCTTCGCCGGGGTGGGCGAGCGTACACGAGAAGGATTTGACTTGTACAAAGAAATGAGAGAAGCAGGGGTTATCGACGCCCAGTACCCACCTTATAGCCAAGTAGCTTTAGTGTATGGACAAATGAATGAGCCTCCCGGCGCACGAATGCGAGTAGCTTTAACTGCACTGACCATATCCGAATTTTTCCGAGACGAAAGAAAACAGGACGTTCTTCTATTCGTGGACAATATTTTCCGTTTCGTTCAAGCAGGTTCTGAGGTATCGGCTCTTCTGGGCAGAATGCCTTCGGCGGTGGGGTACCAACCAACTCTGGCTACAGAGATGGGCTACTTACAGGAGCGCATCACTACTACCAAGACAGGTTCTATTACATCGATTCAAGCTATTTACGTACCTGCAGATGACTTGACGGACCCTGCCACGGCCACGACCTTCTCTCACTTAGATGCCACTACTGTGTTGTCTAGACAACTAGCAGCTAAAGGAATTTATCCTGCTATTGATCCACTAGAGTCCAACTCGACGGTTTTGCAGCCAGAGATCGTAGGCGAGGCACATTATGACACAGCTCAGAGTGTTCGTAAAATCCTGCAACAATATAAAGAATTGCAAGATTTGATTGCCATCCTAGGGCTGGATGAGCTTTCGCAGGAAGACCGGTTAGTAGTTTCTCGTGCAAGAAAGATAGAACGTTTCTTATCGCAGCCTTTCTACGTCGCAGAGGTGTTTACAGGATCGCCAGGTAAATATGTCTCCTTAAAAGAAGCCATTGAGGGATTCACGGAAATACTTCAAGGCCAAGTGGACCAACTAGAAGAAGAAGCTTTTTATTTGGTGGGGGGCCTAGCGGAAGCTAAGGAAAAAGATCAGACTATTAAAGAAGAAGCTCGCAAACGTCAAGAAGAACTGAAAAAACGAGCTGTCAAAGCTTAAGCTTAACAACGTGAACAGATCCAAAACCGCGTGTCTATAAAATAGGGACTATCTCGGGAACGGAAATAGCTCCCGGTCCCAGCCTAAGCCCTACTTCGGCGTGAAGTCCAAGAACTCTCTAGGAAGGTCGTATGGTTATTCTTCTGTATACACTAATCCTGGTTATTTTATCTACAGCATTGGCTTTAATTTTATACGTTGGCATGAGGCGGTTTGGGTTCATCTAACGAAACGGCTATTTTCTGAACATACATCTTTGAGATGAGTCGGTGCCCGAGTGGTCAATGGGGGCGGATTGTAAATCCGTTGGCTACGCCTTCATCGGTTCAAATCCGATTCGGCTCAGAAAACTCGTACATAGTTGGCTCTGTAGCTCAGTAGGTCAGAGCGCGGGACTCATAAGCCCAAGGCCGCAGGTTCAAATCCTGCCAGAGTCACGAGGGTGGAGAGATGGCTGAGTGGTCGAAAGCGGCAGATTGCTAATCTGTAGCACGTATTCACGTGCCGGGGGTTCAAATCCCCCTCTCTCCTCAGGGGACTGTAGTTCAATGGTTAGAATGCCACCCTGTCACGGTGGAGGTTGCGGGTTCGAGTCCCGTCAGTCTCGAGTTCTTATTAGCGTTTGTAGGGCGTGAAAGAGCAGATTCTCAAGAAGCTGCGGGTATAGCTCAGTGGTAGAGCACAACCTTGCCAAGGTTGGGGTCGCGCGTTCGAGCCGCGTTACCCGCTGAGACGTGCTGGCACGAACGATCCCGCTTGCAGGTAGCAAAGCTCCAGGGACCTGCGACTTAAAATATCGCGGATGGGGAGTAGACAAACTCTCCTGTCGAGTAAAGAGCTTTTTTTTCAGAGTAAATATGAGTTTTTGCGCTTGAGGCACCCGCTGGTATGACAAAGCTCCATAGGTCAATCCTAATGGCTACTCGTAATTCAGTAAGCGTTAACAACCAAAAACTGTCTGGTGCTTCTATGCTTTGGAATCGTTTCGCGGCATGGGTAACTAGCACTGAGAATCGTCTATACATTGGATGGTTTGGTGTAGTAATGATTCCTTGTCTATTAACTGCTACAACTTGCTTCATCGTTGCTTTCATCGCAGCTCCTCCAGTGGACATCGATGGAATTCGTGAGCCAGTTGCTGGATCACTTCTTTACGGAAACAACATCATCTCTGGTGCTGTTATCCCAAGCTCAAACGCAATTGGTGTTCACCTATACCCAATTTGGGAAGCGGCTTCTATCGAGGAGTGGCTATACAACGGTGGTCCTTACCAACTAGTAGTTCTACACTTCCTACTAGGTGTAGCTTCATACATGGGGCGTGAGTGGGAACTAAGCTACCGTCTAGGTATGCGTCCATGGATCTTCGTGGCGTTCTCAGCTCCAGTTGCTGCTGCTTCAGCGGTGTTCCTAGTTTACCCTATTGGACAAGGAAGCTTCTCGGACGGAATGCCTCTTGGAATTTCTGGAACATTCAACTTCATGCTTGTTTTCCAAGCTGAGCACAACATCCTAATGCACCCATTCCATATGGCTGGTGTAGCAGGTGTATTCGGAGGATCTCTATTCAGCGCAATGCACGGGTCTCTAGTAACTTCTAGCTTAATCCGTGAAACAACTGAAGAAGAGTCAACAAACTACGGATACCGTCTAGGACAAGAAGAAGAAACGTACAACATCGTTGCGGCTCACGGATACTTTGGACGTCTAATCTTCCAATACGCTAGCTTCAACAACTCTCGTGCCCTACACTTCTTCCTTGCTGTATGGCCAGTTGTAGGTATTTGGCTAACTGCTATGGGAATTAGCACTATGGCATTCAACCTAAACGGATTCAACTTCAACCAGTCAGTTGTGGATAGTGAAGGACGTGTAATTAACACATGGGCTGATGTACTAAACCGTGCTGACCTTGGTATGGAAGTAATGCATGAGCGTAACGCGCACAACTTCCCTCTAGATCTAGCTTCTGTAGATTTAGCATAATTTTTATTATTATCTAGAAACTAACTAAGGACTATATGACTTAAACACCTAGGCTTGAATTATTCTTACCCAATCTATGTTTGTAAGAGAGAAAGCTGTTGGCTAGCTTGGGAAAGAGCGTTCCTATTAAGGCCAAGAGGAACATGAACAGCTCTTTTGCTCCCTATACTCTGCCAAGTCCCACACAATCTCTAACTCAAGCCCTTAATGCTCCTTTTCAATATGTTCAATATGAGTACGGAACTAGCCTCAATGGACTGTCAAGCCATTCGCGGTTACACCAGGGACTGAGCACAGACTTGATCCGTCGCGTTTCTCGCTTAAGGCGGGAACCCATCCAAATCAGGCTGTTTAGAGAGCGAGCCTTCACGTGGTGGCAGAAATTAAACATCCCAAAATGGAGCCTGTTCGCCCCTCCGGCACCAGAATGTAACCTACAGATTTTTTACTCTGTTCCATCACAAGACTCCTTAACTAGATCTAAACTAGAAGATACGGTGAATCAACTGAATCTACCGGCAGCTACTCAAGGAGATAGGAAACCCGTAGCCGTTGATACCGTAGTGGGCAGTGTGTCGGTCTTAGCTACGCTAAAGCTTCAGCTTATGAAATCCGGCATCATTTTCTGTTCACTGACACAGGCTATTGTTCAATATCCGTGGCTTGTGCAAAAGTACTTGGGAAAAGTGGTTCCAGTAGCTGACAACTTCTACGCAGCTCTTAACTCCGCTATCTTCAGCGACGGCTCGTTTTGTTTTATTCCCAAAGACACTAAGTGCGATGTAGAGTTATCCACCTATTTTCGCATAGAAGATGAAACTTCAGGGCAGTTCGAGCGCACTTTAGTCGTCGCTGAGACGGGCTCCTATGTCAGTTATCTCGAGGGTTGCACAGCTATTAAGTACGACGATAATCAATTCCATGCAGCGGTAGTAGAACTCCTAGCTGAAGCGGGAGCCGAGATTAAATATTCCACGGTTCAAAATTGGTACACAGGAGATGAAAACGGAGAGGGCGGGCTTTACAATTTGGTCACTAAAAGAGGGATGTGCGTAGGATCACAAGCCAAAATCTCTTGGGCTCAAGTTGAAATGGGCTCTGCTATTACATGGAAATATCCAAGTTGCATACTTATGGGAGAAAACTCTCAAGGGGAGTTCTACTCCGTTAGTTTTACTAACAGCCTCCAGCAAGCTGATACAGGAACTAAAATGATCCATATTGGAACCGGAAGTAAAAGTAGAATTATATCCAAAAGTATTTCTACAGGCTTATCAAAAAACATCTACCGGGGAAGCGTGGAAATCGGGCCTCGCGCCTATCAGGCTCAAAATTTCACGAAATGTGATTCTATTTTACTGGGCCCAGATTCATTGACTTGTACCTTTCCGTACATCATCGCTTCGACCAATAAGTGCCATGTGGAACACGAAGCAACTGTTCAGCCTATTAATCAAGATCAACTATTTTACCTGCGTCAACGTGGCTTGCCCGAGGAGTACTGCATTGGCCTGCTGGTAAGTGGGTTTTGCGAGGAAGTGTGTGAACAGCTGCCCCTTGAGTTTGGGGTAGAGACTAGTTTTTTACTAGCCTTAAAGGTAGAGGAAAGTCTGGGCTAAGATTGACCCATAACTCGCAGAGTCGTCAAAATTACTATGAAGTTACTTTTCTCAAAAAATGACTTATAAAGTTTCCGAGAGCTCCAAACGAAGTTTCCATAGTTACGTGACTACCGCGGACGAATCGAACAGCCTGAAAGATGACAAACAAAGCTCTTCGCAGTCCCTGATGGATTCGATAAAGTCGTTATTCGACCAGAATCGTCCGCGCTTTAGCTTTAGAGAGGAAAGACAACGCTCGCCAGTGATAGGTAAAGTTTCTCCTGTTAGAGACGCACGCGTTCTGTATCAAATATTAGATTCAGACGCGACGAATGTCGTTTTTTCCTCGTGGTTTCTAGACCGCTATCAAAGAATCAGACCAAGACGTTTAACTCGGCTAAGGATTAAAGAACAAAAAATTCTAACTAGACACGCGAAGCGCCTTCGACAGTTACTAATCTTGACCAATCAAAGTAAAGCTTTACAAGCAGTAAAACCAAGGCGCAGAAGGGTTTCACGCGCTGCTTACGCCAGAAGAAGAAAAACTGCTGCACAAAGAAGAGTTTTTTAGGCTTTATCATGATTTAATTGTACGGTGAGACTTTTTTGAGGCCTAGCACGCCATATATGGCTCTCAACCAATACAGAAAAACTCGACCATTTAAAGAATCTAAAGTCAGGGCAGGAAAGTCGCTTTCGCTCCATTTGAAGCCCTTACCAGAAAAACTATTAAACAGGAATGTTGTTCTGGCTTCAGTCGTTCAGGAAAACAACAAAGCTAGAGTCCAAGCGCTATCGGGAGCGATTACTTCCTTTAAAAAGCCTAAAACGAGTTACTTAATTAAGGTACGGCGCGACGCCTCCCGACAAATATCTGCTACTATTTCCCTGCGCCTGAGTAACTCGACTCTCGGTTTTTTGGAAAGCAAAAATTGGATATTAGTTTAAGACTTATGCAGTGTCTGGTGATTAATGGAAAGTCTTAGACATTTTATAGAGCCATATGGCAAGAAATTTTCTGGGAACAAAAGTTTCAGTGTTGAGCTTAGATACCCTGGGCTCTACGCAGAAATTAGTAAGTATGGTCAGTCTACGACCTTCAGTTCAAGTTACCATCAATTTGCAGACTGGCCTGGCTGCGTCGAGGCGCCGGAAACACACACAATTTTGTTCTAAACCCAGCGAAACGGTCCAATCGCTAACCCTCGCTACTAGAAAGAATGAGCCTATGCTTCTGGGTCAGATCTCAGACATCACAGAGCTCGTGCCTAGGCGCTTTCAAGAGTCTGGCCCTGTCTTTCAAGTTCCCAGAGAGGGAGCCTCTCGTCAGGAGCCTCTGCGGTCAAGCGAGCAAGTACCCGTCTGGACACCTTCTTCGGAATCTGCTCTGCTTCCCACAGGACCTCGCCTAGTGTGTATACGAGGAGTAGGCAAAGGCCACGGATTTGCAGGTGTAGTATCCCGCTATGGATTTAGTAGAGGACCTATGACTAGAGGATCTAAACACCACCGAGCACCTGGATCGGCAGGGGCAGGAACCTTCCCGTCTCGTGTCTATCCAAGAAAGAAGATGCCCGGAAGGTGGAAAACCTCTCGACGAAAATACAATAGAGTGCGACCACTTAAGCTAGATGTGCGTCATAGTCTATTGTGGCTACAAGGTAGCGTCCCCGGTAAGACAGGAAACATTATACAAATAAGCCCTGTTTAAATGTACTTTTTGCCGAGAACCAGACTTGAACTGGTGACTCGAGGATCTTCAATCCACTGCTCTACCAACTGAGCTATCTCGGCGCGCTTGCAGTTGCCAGACCAGCAGAAAACACTAGTTATAGAATAGACGGGATATGTAACAGGATATGGGGCGTAGCCAAGTGGTAAGGCAACGGACTTTGACTCCGTTATGCGAAGGTTCGATCCCTTCCGCCCCAGGTTGACATTAAATCTAAACCAACTAGGCAGGAAGGGAATCGAACCCTTAAGAGCGTTGCTCGCCACATTTTGAATGTGGTGCGTTTACCGTTTCGCCACCTGCCCAATTTGCATTTTTATTAGTCCTTAAATTTGCCTATGTTTGCTTCCATGGCACCAACTAAAACTCGCCCAGTGTTAACCTTTTCCGGGAAGACCCCGTCTTTTGGATGAAGCAGAACAACCTGACCGTTGGGAAGCACCCGAAAAATCTTGTAGTCATTTATCTTAAAATTAGTCCTTAACTGTTTTCCTATAGAAATGCACTGTTCTTTTCGGGCAAATGTAATAAGATTTTTGCCCTGTCGCATAAATTCACATCCTCCCGTGGGCAACTCGAAAAGTTGCGTCCTCGGGCTAGCCCAAGTTATGACGTAGCGCTCTTCTTCACCCCCTGTCCTCAGCCATCCTCCAGTTCCCTGAGTTTTAATAATGGTTTCTTTCATAAGTTTGGGAGCCGTCTCCTATTCGTTCCGTCTTGAGACACAACCTCTTTTATACCACCTCTTAGCCGATTTTTCAACTACTTAACTATTTTGACTACCAATCCAGCTCCAACGGTCCTCCCGCCTTCACGGATGGCAAATCTCATACCTTCTTCTACCGCGATTGGATAAATTAAGCTAGCTTCAATGGTCACTTTGTCTCCTGGCATAACCATAGAAATATCTTCCTCCGTCCCGTCTTCAGAAACATTTTTAATGGCAGTGATAGAACCAGTAACGTCTGTAGTTCTTACGTAGAACTGTGGTCGGTATCCTGCAAAAAAAGGCTTGTGGCGCCCACCTTCATCTGGTGTTAAAATGTAAACTTCCGCCTGAAACTCTGTATGAGGAGTAATGCTCCCTGGCGCTGCTAGCACCATTCCCCTTAAGATGTCAGTCTTTTGAATTCCCCGAAGAAGGACGCCAATATTATCACCTGCCACTCCTTCTTCTAAAGTTTTCTGAAACATCTCTATACCCGTTACAGTTGAAGAGCGTGTAGGTTTCAACCCGACAATTTCAATCGTTTCACCAACCTTCACTTTGCCTCGTTCTACTCGACCCGTAGCGACCGTTCCTCGACCTGTAATAGAGAAAACATCTTCCACGGCCATCAAGAACGGTTTGTCTACCTCTCTTTCTGGTGTTGGAATATAATCATCTACAGCGTCCATCAAAGCTAAAATCTTATCCACCCAGTCATTGTCCCCTCGTTTAATGCCGGGGTTCTTTTGGACCGTCTCTAAAGCCTGAAGCGCAGATCCTGAAATACACGGTATATCATCGCCTGGAAATCCATAGCTACTTAGCATCTCTCTAACCTCTAATTCCACTAATTCTAAAAGCTCAGGATCATCTACTTGATCCTCTTTGTTTAAGAAAACAACAATATTGGGAACACCGACCTGACGAGAGAGTAGAATATGCTCTCTGGTCTGGGGCATCGGGCCGTCTGCCGCCGAAACTACCAAGATCGCTCCATCCATTTGAGCTGCGCCCGTAATCATGTTTTTGACATAATCAGCGTGACCAGGACAGTCTACATGAGCATAATGTCTCTTAGATGTCTCGTACTCGACGTGGGCACTATTAATGGTAATTCCTCGGGCCTTTTCTTCCGGCGCCGCATCAATCTCGTCGTACTTTTTAGCTTTTCCGCCTGAGGTGACCGCCAGTACAGATGTGATAGCCGCAGTTAGTGTGGTTTTACCATGGTCTACATGGCCAATAGTTCCCACGTTCACGTGAGGCTTGCCTCTTTCAAAAATTTCTCTCGCCATGAAAGTGTTAGTTAATTGATATCAGATACTTTTTACCTAGAAAGCTAGCCTTATAAGCGTTCTGGATTGGCATACCATAGGTGACTTTGGTATTCAGCTTGGAAGGCATGGCTCTTGTTTACTGACCGATCTACTTGTCGGTAGTGTCTCTGTAATCTAGACAAAGCGTTCATCGCCCGTTTTTTCTTAGACTCGGCGCGTGATCGAAATATTTTCCGTCCCACACGGCTGGTGCGTTTTTGCTGACCTCTGTCTAAATGTGCATAAACCAAATTGGCTGCAGCCATACGTTTATTTTGCTGAAGCTTAGCAACGGCCGTTCCCTGGCCATTAAAAGCGTCTAGAATCTCTAATGCCAAGGCCTCGGAGATTCGGTTCGTTTTCTTAGCCTTCGCCGAGTCGACTAGCCATTTTATGGCCTGTGGAATGGACGCACTAGTCAGAATAGAACGCGGAATTTGATACACTGAGGCACCGACCCGCTGCGAAACTAAAGACACTTCCGGCATGAGCTTCTTTACAGCTAGCTCCAGAACCATCAGAGCCGGCTTGTTTGCTTTCTGTTCGACGTAATTCATAGTACGTAGGATTAAGCCCTCTGCTACGCTTCTTTTCCCTGATTTTTGTATGCGTGCCACCAGCATAGCCACCAGCGCACTTTTGAAAATAGGGTGCTGTTTTGGTTTAGAGACTCGAGTCATTTGTATATGCTAAAAAGATTTCTTCACACCGTACTTTGATCTGCCATTTTTTCTATTCGTCACTCCTACAGCCTCTCGTGCTCCCCTGACAATTTTGAATCTTACTCCAGGCAGATCCTTTACTCGACCCCCTCGGACTAAGACTAGATTGTGGTCCTGTACAGCGTAGCCCTCCCCTGGTATGTGAGCAATAACATCGTATCTCGAGGATAATCGGACGCGCACCACTTTTCTTAAAGCGGAGTTAGGTTTCTTAGGAGTCATAGTATAAACTTTGAAGCAAACTCCTTGCCTTTGAGGAGATTCAACTAAGGCTAAGGTGCGTCGTCGCTTAGGAATTTTGACTCGCCCGTTCCTAATGATTTGTCGTAGAGTGGGCATACATTCTGACGTCTCCGGAAACAAGTAAAATACCACAAAATCACAAGTATTTCTCTTGGCCCACAACCAGAGTACGAAAACTTAGCGTAGTCTGATAATACGCAAAGATTCTCTTTCCATGTACTCATGGCGATGAAAGCGGACCTTTCTCAAAATGTTCTTAGAGTGAACTGTGCTAGGCAACATTCGGCGCAAAGCTAGTTCTACTACTTTTTCTGGGTTGGTCAAGTTAAGCGCTCCCCACGATAAAGTTCTGAGTCCCCCAGGGCAGCCGGAATGGAAAAAATACTTCTTATTTCGTATTCTGTTTGGAGAAGTCAAAATCTTCGAACAGTTGCTTACAACTATCAAGTAGTTGGGAACAGATTTGTAGGGGCGGTCGGTCGCAGTCGTTATATGAAAGAGAACAGTTTTTTTTATTACGCTAGCTAAGCGGCCTAATTTCATCCCTTCCGCATCTATGTGATAAATTTTCAAAATAATTAGCGAACTCAATACTATACCTAAGTGTCAGTCAACACTACTCTGGATATCCCTTTAAAGTTACGAAAAAGCTTTAAACAAATAGTTGCTAATACACTCCAGGATCCATAAGCGGCAGGGCCAAGAACTTCAAATATAGCCAGCTCGTGAGACTCTTTTCGTGGCAGCAGATTTAGACGAAACCCGTAAAAAGAGCAAGTTACGTGAGAACTAGAAAAAGGCCCACAAGGTGACGCGTGGGAATCTGTAGTTTTTTCCCAATAAGAGACCGGGACAGCTAAAACGTAGCTAGAAAAAATTAGCTCCATGTCTAGCGCGCACTTAGCAGCCAAACTAGTCAGGTATTTGTTAGGTGTAAGGATTTCCAGAGTGGGGGGCGTGATCATATGACCGGCTACCACCACTAGAGGCCCTGAACTTTTTAACTGAAGAACGTAGCACAGAGAAGTTTCTCGAATGCGGACCGATAGTCGTTGAAGTCGGCTTATTAAATCTAAATAACTATCCCGGCACCCCGAGAACATGCACCAGGGGTAAGTGTTTCTAGAGCTATTTATTTTTACCCCAACAAGTTTTAATTGTGTTGAAAAGCTCAGCAGAGTTCGACGAACAGCATTTAGGCAGAGAGGGACAAAACTAATTTCAGGAGCGTGACAATAGAGAACAGAAAGACAGCCTCCCTGGTGGTGGGACGTGACGGCCTGCGGGTGGATACGCAACATGTGTGCTGGGCCAAGTAGAAGCGCTAAGTGGAAGTCCTTTAGACACAATAACCATTAGTATCCGGCTCTCCGATTCAAAAAGCTCTGAACGTTAGGATTTTTTTGCACACTAATACCATCCTGACTTTTGTATGCGGGATGGTTGCCAGACCAGGTGTCTACAGTTAGCCTTTCCTTGGTTGCTGCAGTCACCATAACCAGCACGCCATCGCAAAATACTTGCGTTTGAGGAAACCATTGGGGGTGAAGATTTCGTTTTGCCACAGTAAGCTATCTAAAGGTTTGTTTTTTAAAGCTAGCTTGCATTCGTTTCAACTACCTTCTTTTTCTATTCTTAGGCCGGCACCCATTGTGCGGAGCTAAAGTCACGTCTGTCACAGACAAAATGGGAATTCTATGTTGTTTGGTTTTTGCGCGCAGAAATGTCTTCAAAATGGTTTCTCGATTATACCCATTCCCCCTAAGAACCAAGCGTAAGTGCGTATAGCCCAGATCCGAGGCCGATTTCAACAGTTTTTTGGTAGTCAAATTTATGGCAAAGGGTGCCGTTTTTCTCTTTCCTCGAAATCCACATTGTCCCGAAGAAACACACGCTACAGTTCGAACAAGAAAACTGCGTTTTCGATCAATAGTGTCTAGCCATCCTTTTCGACTTTTCAAATCCACTAACGTCAGAATCACATTTTGACGGGTGACGTAAACATATACAACTGCTATCTTGCTAGTTGTTTTTCCGAAACGGGCCATCAGGTTAGACTTAAACGGTTGGGGCACAAAGGGTTTAGAAGCTCCTCCCTTGTCACGCAGCATTGGGTAACGTCTCATTTCACATAAAGCGTTCTTTTTTATATGGTAAAATACCACAAGAGCTATCCTTGCCTTTGCTTGTGTTTCGGGTTTTGACACAAGACATATATCTTGTTCGAACGGCGAACGACTTTACACTTGGCGCATCTCAGCTTTAACGAAGATCGTACTTTCATCATTGTCTTCAATTTAACGCTTCCTATTATGTGCAAAGACAAGGAACAGAGGCCACTTTGATACTTTAAAATCTTTTTATAGTTTTGTTGTTGTTTTTAGTTCTTTGTCCTCTATTAGTAAGTCGTCTTCGAAGCCGCACCCCTCGAATTAAACGCGCCTCGTATAGCCTTTGTTTTGACAGAAAAAAGCTTCGCATAAGTACGTTTTCAGTGGAAAAACTGGCGTTAGAAAAAGAAGTTCGCAGCTGCTTTACTTGCTCGTTCGTCAACAATCCTACACGCCTCTTAGGATTTAGCCTGGCTCGTAATAACAATATGGAAGCCCTGCCGTGCTGTATCCCTTTGAGGTTTGTGAGCGCGTGTTTAATATGTTGACTAGAAGGAAGCAGGACTCCTTCCAATCGTAATCGAGAAGACGTAATTGTCAGAGCTCCCTTAGGGCTGGCCATAAAACGCATGAGATTAAATAGTATCACCGGAATATACCTTAAATTCTAACTTAACGCTACCGGGTTTCCGCATATAATTTTAGGGCGCACACAAGACTCTCCTGTGGTTTCGTGTCGTCACGCTTACTCTGTCGCGCACCTATAATCTCCACATCTGAACGCAATTGACCTAATGCGTCTAAAACTGCTTTCACATTGCATATTTTATTGGGCGTGCCCATCTGGAGTCCCCAAACGTTACTATATCCTGCTAAGACGAGGACGTTCTTTAAACAAGAACCAGTCATCATCCCTGATCCTACGGGCAGGGGCTTCAAGAGGACGTGGGCCTTCTTGAATTTGCCTTTCACTGTATTAGAAATACTTCCTACTGCAGTTCGTCTTAGAAAAGATATGTTTCTAGCGGCGTCTCGCTTGGCTTTCTGTATGGCCTCGGGAATGTATTTATGTTTTCCCAAGCCCACACCTACCCAGCCCGTCTTCCGACCTATGACCAGTAAGACCCTAAATCTCCTAGACCGCCCTCCAGCCCTCGTTCGTGAGACTCCCCGGTATTCCAGAACTTCCTGCAGAATAGGATGCTTTTGTGGCAGCTCTCGCTGGGCCCTTTGCTGACCAAAGGATGTGCTCGCCAAGTCACCTTGACGTACTTCCAACTCGCCGCGTCTAGTAATATCTTTGAATGTTAAAGAATTTATTAAGCTTCTTTCCTTTTCCGTGGATGACGACTGGGCCGCTGTGAGCGGCTGCAGACTCATCGGACTAAGGAGTTTAAAGAGTGATTTGTGCGGTTTTTCTGACGTCTTGCCAGGCTTGGTTGATATAGTAGATAAAGCAGCCAAAGAAAACATTCTGTTTGCCAAAAGTTCAGACAGTCGGGACACTCTCACTCCAGATGCGTTAGCAATTAAAGCGGTCAGAGGCGACTCGGAGCGGCCCACTTTTTTAAGGATACGCAGAACTTTTCGCAAGGCTCTTATTCGTCTGTCCGATGTCACAGCAGAGGTAGACGGATAAAGCTTTCGTGTCCGTGCAGCTTGAGTGAGGCCAAGTTCGAGTAAAATAAATTGGATGTTCTCTCTGCTTTGACGAATCAGTTCTTTAAGACGCGGAAGATTTGTCACAAACTCCGATCTACGGCCAGTGGCGCTCAGGTAAGTAAGTCCTGAAAACAAATACTGTTCTCTGAGATCCGTTCTTTGAACGGTGTCGTCTAAGTGAGACTCAGTAATTGCAGAGAAGGCAGCTCCTCGTGTACGAAGCTTATCCATAAGCTTAGAATATAGACGATGCTCAAATAGCTTCTTATACTGTAAAGCATCCCGCGAAAGACCAGAGTCACCGGATAAAGCGTAGCTCAACTTTGCGGTAAGCTTTCTGTGCAACTTAGCTTCCTTCAATCGGCACATAGACAAACGTTTTACGCCAAAGAGCTCTCGGCTCGAATCAGGAACGGAGTAACACATGTTCGTCCCCGAGAGCATCTGAATATAATCGTGCAGCAGGGCCTTGTTTTCGATGTTTGCAGAAGGCTGGGACAGATGCCTTAAAATCCTTTTCGTGCGTGTAAAAGTGCAGTAGCTTGTCGAGGTCGAAGGGCTTCTAGAATGACTTGGTAAAGGCCGAGCAGGGCCACTCGTCGGCCTCGCCTCAGGATTGAGAGTAGGAGTTTTGTAACGCGAAAGTTTTCTAGACAAAACAGCTGAAAATCTAAGGCCTGTCTTGGGTTTCTTTGTGAATCTCACTGTCATGTAGTCGGAGGTTAACTTTTGCTCTGAGGAGCCTTTTCTATGTGTTCCAATAAACTTCCAACACTACAGGCTTTTGTAGGATCAATCGTCTAGTTTTAGATAAGCGGATACTTTATAAAAAAGGTCATTGTAAATACTGTAAATCAGAAACAGGGAAGGGACAAACGAAAAGACGGGATTTTCCGAATTTTTTATGTAGATGCTACTTAAAAACGGAGCCAAAATAAAAAAGGCCGTGCTTAGGAATGGGATCAAAAATAGTACTGCTTTGACATCATTAAGATACTTGAGAGTTGAGGGACCTGACTTGATCCCGTAAAGACTGACAGACATTTTTCTTAGAGATTTTGTTATTTCTTCCGTATTCAAGGCAAAGTCAACGAAAGCTTTTGATACTAGGTAGTAAACGAGCAAAGTGGCCGCAGTCGCAGCTAGTTGTAGCACTAGCGATGAAGACGACTTTAAAAAACCTACCACAAACAAGCACAGAGCTAAGGTCAGAATGGACAGAGTCGAGCCTCCCGGAACAATGGAAATTGATAGATAATCATCAATTGCAGGCCGGTCCTCCCTGGCTCTAGGTAACTCGCTTGAGCTCTCTCCGGTCAGACGAGAGACTACCAAAGGTAGTTTTCGCTGGGCTTCGGTTAGCACAAGACTTCCCCAGAGAACAACAAATAATAAAATTCCGGCTTTGAAACTAAATAACTGCGATAGAGATAGCCTGCCTAAATCACTTAAAATATCAAACATAATCAATATATTAGACCCGATGCTCAGCGTGTAAATGCTCAACGTTTCTGCCATCCATATGACGAATAACCCGCCCGATACAAAAACCGACATCAAGATCATAAAATCCAACGTGTTAATGCTAAATAGACCGTAGCTCAACCCATAACATTTTTGCCAAGAGCTAGCTACTATGAATCCTGTGGCTAGATAACGCTTCCACAAATTTAATTGCTTGACCCAAGCAGAGCCGCCGAGCTCCCTGTTTTTTTTTAGACTGGGAATACTCAATGTTGCAAACTCTAAAATGCTGGAGGCGTACAGGTAAGGTGCAATTCCCGCTGCGCTCACCGATAACACCGGACTCAACTGAGTTGAATTCAATTGTGGCAAAGAGCCGAGCTGGTCTAAAAGTAAGTTCAAGGAAAAAAAAGGAATCGGGACTTGGGACAACCACTTATAAAAAAATAGTATTAACCCCAAGTAAAAAAAACGATCGGCTAGCCTCTGATCAACCGACAACGAATAGTTTCTCACTTACCTATGAGAACTGTGCAGGGAACTAACTTAATAATCTAACGCTTCGATTTACCGGACTTCAGACTAACACTTTCCGTAACATACTGAATTCCCTTACCTTTATATGGTTCGGGAGGACGTACTTGCCTTAACTTGGCTGCAAACGCACCCAACTTTTCTTTATTTGTAGCCGACAAAGTAATACTGGTAGTGTCTGGCAAAGAAGCTGTTATGTCCGGTGGAATCGGTATGTTTACAGAGTGACTAAAGCCCACATCTAAAATTAGTTTTTGCTGTTCAACTTTCGCCTTATAGCCGACGCCATTTAATCGGAGCTTAACTTCTGCACCTACAGCTATACCTTGTATTATATTCGCTAGCACTTTAGACAAAGTACCTTGAAGTTGTCGGGCTTTTTTCGACTCATCTTTTTTAGAAAAGTATATAAAACACCTACCGTTGCAGCAGGTCACTAGATCCGGGATATCTCGCTGCAAAGCATGGACTTGGTTTTCTATTTTTACCCGAGCCCGTCCTGCGTACCGATCTAATATCCAAGCGCACGACACAGCCTCCGCTTTAGAAACCAAATTAAGGCTACGGCGATTAATAATATTGGCTTTTCTGGGCATGTCAATGAAATTCTTTAAGCACTATCTTAATATCCCACTCGTCTACCAAACATAACAGACCACTTCACCCCCTATGCCTAAGCTTTTGGCTCTGGAAACCGACATTATTCCCGAACTAGTGGAGACTATCACTAAGCCCAAACCGCCTAAAAGCCGAGGGAGCCGGCGGCTGGGTAAATATAACCTTGCTCCAGGTTTACTTATGCGCTTGAGGCCCTTTATAGCAGAGACGCGGCGCACTCCCGAGTATTTAAAAGTTACCACTATTTTATCTTGCATTCCCGTAGAGCGTAACGAAAGCCATCGCACCGAGTCTACAAACCCTCTGGCCGCCATCACTGTACAGATTCTAAAAACCACTAAAGAGGCAGGCAGTAACGTCAAAGTATGTTTAGCTCGATAAGCGTTTTTTATTCGGCACAAAGCGTCTGAGACAAGATCCATCTAGGCTTTTTTAGATGACCCGAATTCCTTTCGAAACAACAACAAGGACTTATCTTTTTGTCTGGAAAACAAAGCCCATATCGGTAAACAATTGACGCGCTTTGTCGCTATTTACAACACTGGTTATAAAACTGACTTCCAAGCCAAGCTTGAGTTCTTGAAAATCAACCTCTAGCTCGGGGAACACACCTTGGTCTGTGAATCCTAAATGATAGTTGCCAAATTCATCGAATTGCCGTAAGTTCAATCCTTGGAAATCTTTAACTTGAGGAAGAACCAGGTGAATTAGTTTATCGACGAAGGCATACATTTTTTGTCCGCGCAGGGTGACTTTCATACCTGTGACCATATTTTTTCTCACTTTGAAGGCGGCTATGGACTTTTTTGCCCGGGTTAAAACTGGTTGCTGTCCCGTAATTGATCGGAATTCCTCTATGCTTTGTTTTAACACTTTACTATCTTGAGCTTTTATTCCTAGACTTCTGTGCACAATTACTTTCGTGAGCTTGGGTGTGCACACACGTTCCCTGAAGGAGCCCTTTCCCTGGATACGTGGTTTTTGTATGTCTCTTATAGATTGGGTAAGCATCGAGTATGAAAAGCAGCGGTTTTCTAACTAAAAAGTCGGTAAAATTTACCTTCACAGAACTTCCTCAGCCAGAGAAATTAACTTCAGCATTTTTTTGTCTCTCACCTCTCGTGCCACAGGCCCGAAAATACGTGACCCTACGGGATCATAATTGTTGTTCACCACTACAGCGGCGTTGTCACTGAAGTAGAGCTGGGATCCATCTGGTCTGTTAATGGGCTTTTTGGTTCGCACCACTACGGCTTTAACAAGGTCTGACTTCTTAACTGGCATATCAGGATAAGAATTTTTTACGACACCCAGAATTACGTCTCCAACAGTGGCTGTCTTCCCTTTGCTGCTTATAATACCGATGCAAAGTATTTGCTTTGCGCCGCTATTATCTGTCACTAGGAGCCTAGTTTGTTTTTGGACCATTTCAATCTTAGCTTTTATGTAACTTCACCGTTCTGGATTCAACTCCACTCGAGGTTGCGTCAAACACTACTATGTTTTAAGTGAGGTTCGGGGTAACAATCTTATTAATTTCCAGTTTTTCCTTCGACTTTGAGGGCGAGTCACTTCAACCAACACACAGTCCCCTAATTCAGCCTCTTGACGTTCGTCATGCACTAAAACACTTTTGCTTCTCAATGTTTCGTTTTCATATTCTGGGTCCTTAGCCTTAATCGGTATAAGGACCGTAATAGTCTTATTCATTGACACACTGGTCACAAAACCTACTAACTCGCTAACCATGTTTGGGCCGAAATGATACCCACAGTAAAATTGTTGCTCATTTCAAAACACACTACGGTATACTTTGTTTTCACACAGGATCGGGGTCCTCAAAGAGAACGATAGATAATTTTTGTTGAGATTCCGAACTTGAATGCCGCAGCACGAAACGCTTCCAAGGCCAAATCAAAGCCTACGTCGGTCAACTCAAACAGGACGTCATTTTTTTTGACCACAGCCGCCCAGTGGTCCACCGCGCCTTTTCCTGAGCCCATCCTGGACTCGGCTACTCGAGCAGTGATAGGCTTGTCGGGAAAAACTCTGATCCACAGCTTTCCTACACGACGAGTTCTCCTGACTATTACTCGTCGAGCAGATTCTATTTGTTTGGCAGTTAGGTGCCCCGATTCTCTAGCTTGTAGCCCCCAGACACCGAATTCTAAAAACTGGCCCGAAGAAGCCTTACCTCTCAACCTACCTCTTTGTTGTTTTGGAAACTTCGCGTTTTTGGGTTGCAGCATTTTCTTAGTTTTATTTTGAGCTTTCCCACATTAAACACTACGCCAATTCTGAAATATTTTGTTTCTTTTAGTATCGAGCTACCCAAACCTTTATCCCCAGAACACCAGACGAAGTGCGGTAATGACGGCAACAATAGTCAACTGGAGCCGAAATAGTATGTAAAGAGACCTTACCAAAACTTAACTGCTCACTGCTAGCCATTTCGGCGTTATTTAATCTTCCCGACAGCCGGACTCGGACTCCCTGAACGCGAAAACTACCTACCTTTTGATTTAAAGCAGTCTGAGCCCACAGCTTGACGGCTCTGCGAATAGCAACGCGTTTCTGAAGGCTGGCCTGAATAGCGGTAGCTAAAAAATCCGGACGGTGATAAGATGCTTTTACAAGTTTTATCTGTACACTAACAGGCTGCGAAAGAAAGATTTTTCGAGCCCGCAGCCTTACTTGTAGGTTTCGTGGCCAATCCAGCAAGGTCTTTAAGGACTCTTTCAAATTGCTGGCATGACTTATCTTGAATGTCTGAGTAATAGTGGGGTGTACGCGCGGACTCAAATTCATGTATAAATAGTCCGGATAAGGAAGAAACAGCGTAAGAATGAGTCTGTTAGACTGTGTTAAGAACACTTTGACCTGGACCAAATCCAATGAGGTTGCCAAAGACTGAACAGCCTGGCGAAGAGCAAAGTCTGTATGGAGTTTGTTAGCATAATCGGAGCTAAGTTTAAATTTTGACGAAAGTGGAGCATACCATCCACCTGACCGGTTTACTAGCTTGGCTCTCAGGCCAACAGGATTAATTTTTTGTCCCATGTTTATATCAACAAGGCGATTCTTGGACATCGAACACTACACAGAGCAAAACTGTTGGTATTAACTATTAACGCTTCCCGCGTTTGTCTTTTTTCAGATGAGAGCGAAACGTTCTTGTAGGCACAAATTGACCCAGTCTATATCCGACTTTATTGTCCGTTATATAGACTGGAACATGCTTCTGTCCATCGTGCACCTCAATGGTTAAGCCCAGCATCCCGGGAGTAACAATTGCCTGTCTGGACCACACTAATACTGAGCTCTGCTTTTTTCTGCTGAATTGCAGGTGCGCTAGAGTTCGTATCGAACCCAAACTTAAATGAGTGGCTTTCCAACGTGATCTGGCCATGATACATCTGTGATGGTTTTAACCTCATGATTATGTGGATACCGGTCAAGGCGTTTATCGATAACGCGGTTTTAAAATGAGTTTACTAGCAGGCCGGCTAGTTTTTCGAGTTCTCCCTCCGAAAGCTGATTTACCCCATGGCGTCGAAGGGACCTTTCGACCAACCGGACACCGCCCTTCTCCACCTCCATGTGGGTGATCGGTCGGATTCATAGCTGAGCCTCGAACTCTGGGTCTTCGACCCAGCCAGCGGTTACGCCCCGCTTTACCCTTAGTTGTTTTATTGTGCGAGGGTGTGTTAATACAGCCTATAACTGCGTAGCACTCCTTAGGGACTAACCGCACTTCCTGTGAGGGAAGTCGGATAGCCGCATGTTTTTCATCTACCAAAAGCAGTTGAGCCTTCGTCCCGGCAGCTCGAACCAACTGAGCGCCTCTTCCGGGCATGAGCTCGATGCAGCAAATTTCTGACCCCGGGGAGATTTTCCATAGGGGTAAGATGTTACCAGGCTTGAGGCTTGCGCTGTCCCCGATTTCGACTACATCCCCAACCTGAAGGTTGTCCGTTGGAATCATGTAACGCCTCTCGGTGGAAAGTTTGCCGTCTAAAAACAAAATGACAGCTAAATAAGCTGTTCGGGCGGGGTCATACTCTAACTCGACAACGGCTCCGCGAGTAGCTAACGTGCCACGCTTGGCGAACCAAAAGTCGATGTTCCTGCACAGCAGTTTGCCCCTGCCTCCACGGAACCTAGAGGTTATGCGACCTGAATTAGAGCGTCCCTGCTTTGAGACTTTGGGAAGGATTAAAGCTTTCTCTGTTTTTCCAGGGCTAAGGAATCCCATTTTGATGCTTTTTAAGTGGCGTTTAGAAGGAGTAGTTGCTTTGTGAGAACGCATCTTCTGTAATAAATAATATTAGTAACGAATTGTCTGTTAACACTACTGAACACAAAAAAGCTGATCCGATGCAGGGCCTAGTATGATACCCACTCTTTTAAGCGCGTCTTATTCTTAAATGTCACCTGAACTATCTTTAGTTTGCTTCTAGCAGCCATCTTTCTGGTATTACCACGCGTGCGCTGAGTTTTTAGCAGTGAACGTGTTTGTACGCTTTCCACAGGTGTGTCCATGAGAAACTCCAACACAGCTTTTATTAAAGGTTTGTCCAAGTGGCGATCGACAGTGAAGGTGTAGCTATTTTTGGTGGCTAGCATTACCGACTTAGAGGTTAGCTTCAGTCCCTTGAATGATTCGAGAAAAGACGTCACATAGATGTCATGTACCATTGGGCTAGCTTTTAGTGTTTTGCTTGCCTTGTAATCTAAACACTACCTCTTAGCTTTAGGGCATTTAAATAATGTTGAGGGCCAACTATTAATGCAACTTTTTCTGCACGTAGGATGTCTATACATTTTACAGTAGACCGAGAACGTACAGTTACTTTCATGTCGTCTTCAAAAAAGGCTCTCCGATAGGTATCTAAACAAGTTCCATTGGGGACGACAAAAAGCCAGCTTTTGTCTTGTAATATATGTCTTAGACCTTTTAGTAAAACTTTCCGTGAAGGCAAAGGGTTAGGGTTAATCTCCCAAGCCCAAGGAGCAAGCATCAACACTAAGTTCTCATGCTTGAGCTTATCATAGAGAACGTAGTTTAAAGCGGCTTTCCACAACTTTTTATTACGCTTTTGAGTACCGGAAGTCCGTTCACCTCGTGGCCCAAACACTACTCCTCCTCCCTTCCAGAGAGGGCCTGTCTTGGACCCGGCTCGGGCCCTTCCGGTTCCTTTTTGCCGCCATAGCTTGCGTTTGGACCCAGAAATACTCGATCGCCCTAACGTATGCCCGGGCTGCCCTGCGGGAGAAATTTCTTGGCTTAAAGCTTTCCTAACCATGCTCGTTTCCACACGTCCGCCAGAAGATAAGATTTTGAAATAAATCATGGTGCCTCGAGGAAATCGGTATTTTTGACAATAATTCATCTGCCAGACACTTGCGGGCTTTCGTTTCCTAATGGCTTTTTCTGCAGACATATGGTTACTCAGCATAATATTTGAAGACACCAGACCAACCGTAACACCTTAATCGGAGCGACAGGATTTGAACCTGTGACCCTCTGCTCCCAAAGCAGATACGCTACCAAACTGCGCTACGCCCCGGCCTCATCAGGAAATGCAAAAAAATAACCGCTCCCAAGGGGGTTCGAACCCCTGTTGTCTCCGTGAAAGAGAGACGTCCTAGGCCTCTAGACGATGGGAGCTATATAATCGATATACTAGGATATATGCTTTAAGCGCTTACACTCTTAACTTTTTGTACCCATGAGATTAGCGATATGGAAGACAGAACGCTTTTGCCAGTGATCCCCCTGCCCTATCTTTGGCTAGACTAAAAATAGAGTAAAAAATACTTAACATGTTTGCGGTGCTGTGTCTTGACCTGGAAGCAACCGAGCATACTATACAATGTCTCTCTAGAAAGCAGTGCACTCTTTAGGTCATGGGTCAATCACCACTCCCAGACATGAAGTCTCTTACTGAACGTCACACACCAGCCACTCTGGATCGTTGGGCCCAACCCGGACATTTTTCTCGAACCCTGTCCAAGGGACCCAAATCCACCACGTGGATTTGGAATCTCCACGCCGATGCACATGACTTTGACACACAATTTGGTGATCTGGAAGAAGTGTCACGCAAGGTGTTCGGAGCCCATTTCGGCCAACTAGCAGTCATTTTCTTGTGGTTGAGTGGGATGCACTTTCATGGAGCTTATTTTTCTAACTACAGCGCCTGGATGGCCGATCCTCTTCGCGTGAAGCCTAGTGCGCAAGTAGTTTGGCCTTCAGTGGGCCAAGACATTTTGAATGCCGACCTTGGAGGTAATACTACTGGGCTCCAGATCACCTCGGGCTTTTTTCAGCTCTGGCGCTCAGAAGGGATTACTAATGAATTTGAGCTCTACTTCACATCTTTCGGAGCCGCTCATATGGCAGCTTTGATGGTGCTAGCAGGATGGTACCACTTCCACATTTCTGCGCCTCGCTTAAGCTGGTTTCAGAACGTGGAGTCAATGTTAAACCACCATTTAGCCGGATTGTTAGGACTTGGCTGCCTTTCTTGGGCGGGTCATCAAATTCATGTTGCTGCACCTATCAACATGCTCTTAGATCTAGGGTTTACTGGAAAAGAATTGCCCTATCCTTTCGAGTTCATTACTAATAGATCACTGATGGCTCAGCTCTATCCTAGCTTTGAGAAAGGGCTGCTACCGTTCTTCACCCTGCAGTGGGGCGACTACGCTGATTTTTTAACCTTTAAAGGAGGGCTAAACCCAACTACAGGAGCTTTGTGGCTAACTGATTGTGCTCATCACCACTTGGCCCTGGCGGTTCTGTTTATTGTAGCCGGCCATATGTATAAAACCAGTTGGGGAATCGGCCACAAAATTAAGGATATTCTAGAAGCCCACAAGGGACCATTAACAGGTAAAGGCCACGCTGGTCTGTACGAACTGTTGACAACGTCTTGGCACGCTCAACTGGCGATTAATTTGGCTATGCTGGGGTCTTTAAGCATAATTGTGGCTCACCATATGTATGCTATGCCTCCTTACCCTTACATTGCGGTAGACTATGCCACACAGCTTTCTTTATTTACTCATCATGTCTGGATTGGCGGTTTCTGTATAGTTGGTGCTGGGGCGCATGCTGCTATCTGCTTGATTCGCGACTTTAATCCAATTTCTATTGAAAACTATGACAACGTGTTGGATCGTGTGCTTAAGCACCGTGATACCATTATTTCTCATTTAAACTGGGTATGTATTTTCCTGGGCTTTCATAGTTTTGGCTTATATATTCACAACGATACAATGCGTGCGCTCGGTCGTTCTAGAGACATGTTTTCTGACTCAGCTATCTCACTTCAGCCTATTTTTGCACAGTGGGTTCAGCATTTGCACAGTAGTGCGGCTAGTGCCACAGCTCCTAACACCCTGTCAACTCCTAGCTATATCTTTGGAGGAGAAACAATTGCCTTGGCCGGAAAAGTGGCTGTCATGCCAATGACACTAGGCACAGCCGATTTCTTGGTCCACCATATCCATGCCTTCACAATTCATGTGACCGCACTTATTCTACTGAAAGGAGTCTTGTACGCTCGCAGCTCTAAACTCATCCCTGATAAAGCTCGCTTGGGGTTCCGCTTTCCTTGCGATGGGCCAGGGCGCGGGGGAACTTGTCAAGTTTCCAGCTGGGACCATGTATTCTTAGGTTCTTTTTGGATGTATAATTCTCTCTCTATCGTTATTTTCCACTTCTTCTGGAAAATGCAATCTGATGTGTGGGGATCTGTATCGTCTGACGGGGTCGTTTCTCATGTTACTGGAGGGAATTTTGCCCAGAGTGCCATAACTATCAACGGCTGGCTAAGAGACTTTTTATGGGCTCAGGCTGCTCAAGTTGTACAGTCTTATGGAAGTGCGAGCTCTGCATACGGATTGATTTTCTTAGGGGCTCATTTCGTTTGGGCGTTTAGTTTGATGTTCTTGTTCAGTGGTCGGGGCTACTGGCAAGAGCTCATAGAATCCATTGTATGGGCGCACGAAAAAGTCAGTGTTATGCCAGTGATTCAACCTCGAGCTCTTAGTATCACTCAAGGACGAGCTGTGGGACTAGCTCATTATCTACTGGGTGGTATTGGCACCACCTGGGCCTTCTTTTTAGCTAGGTCTGTGTCGCTTTAAGCTTAGACGAGTATATTTTGCAAACGGTCTGGAAAAAACATAACCATTGTTGAGCAGGGCGTGAAGATCAGATTTGGGTTAGTTTAACTTTTTAATGGTAGCGCAGAGGGCCACACCATCATACACTGCCTCTTTCTCTCCATCCAGATCCGTACGTTGGCCTGCTTTTAGCGAGGGCCTAGCGAAAGACCCTACCACACGACGATTATGGTACGGTCTTGCCACAGTTCACGACTTAGAGTCTTACGATGGGGCCACAAAAGAAAAGACTTACCAAGCCATTTTCGCTTCGCACTTTGGACACTTGGCAGTAATTTTCTTGTGGACCTCAGGCAACCTATTTCATGTGGCTTGGCAGGGTAATTTTGAGGCGTGGGTCGCTGACCCCACCAACACTCGCCCTATTGCTCATCGTATTTGGGATCCCCACTTTGGCGAGGCAGCTACTAAAGCGTTTACTCCACAGGGGGCTCCGTATCCGGTAAACATTTCTTATTCGGGAGTGTACAACTGGTGGTACACGATTGGGCTACGTACGGATACAGACCTGTATGCCTCTGCATTAGGCTTAGTGTTATTGGCGGGACTAATGCTTTTTGCAGGAACCTTGAAGCTTCAGCCTAAGTTTAGGCCGCCCCAAAGCTTTTTCGAAAATAATGAATCTCGTCTTAACCATCATATTGCAGGGCTATTCGGCTTTAGTTCGATTGCCTGGGCCGGACATCTAGTACATGTGGCTCTTCCCGAATCTCGTGGTCAACACGTAGGATGGGACAATTTCTTATTTACACCGCCCCACCCAGATGGTTTAGGTCCCTTATTTAAAGTCTTTGGCTTTAATGGTGGTGGTGGTGTTGTACCGGTACCGGGAAACTTTGGCCTGTCCTGGACACAATATGCTCTAAATCCAGACGCCCCTGGCCACATATTCAACAGCGATATCGGCTCGGGCACTGCCATCCTAACCTTCTTGGGAGGCTTTGACCCATACACTCAGTCTTTGTGGTTAAGCGACATAGCTCACCACCACTTAGCTTTAGGAGTCGTGCTAGTGGTTGCCGGGCACATGTATCGCACTAACTGGCAAAAAGGGCATAGTTTAAAGGCCATTTTAGAAGCTCATGTCCCCCCAAGTGGAATGCTGGGAGAAGGTCATAAGGGGTTATTTGAAACTATTACTGATTCGCTTCACTTGCAGCTCTGCTTTGCTTTGGCCGCCCTGGGAGTAGCTACTTCCCTAGCAGCCCAACATATTTATGCTCTTCCAGCTTACGCGTTTTTGGACAAGGACTTAGTGACCCAATCAGCTCTCTACACGCATCATCAGTATATTGCAGGATTTTTGATGGTAGGTGCTTTTGCGCATGGAGCCATTTTCTTAGTTCAAGATTACAACCCAGTAACCAATCGGGGGAATGTGCTTGCTCGCGTCTTAGCTCATAAGGAGACAATTATCTCTCACTTGAGTTGGGTCTCTTTATTCTTGGGATTCCACACACTGGGACTGTATGTTCACAATGATGTTGTGGTAGCTTTCGGCCAAGCGGAAAAGCAGATTCTTGTAGAGCCTGTATTTGCCCAACTTATTCAGGCGTCTTCTGGAAAGTTAGTATATAATTTGCAGTGGTGGTTGTCAGACCCTACTCTTGCAGCCGGGGACAGCCTTTTAACTCCTATTTCTAGCGCTCCTTGGATAGATGGCTGGCTAAAACAAGTTAACAGCAACGCCAATTCCATATTCTTAGAGATAGGGCCTGGTGATTTTTTAGTGCATCATGCTATCGCATTAGGACTCCATACGACGACTTTAATTTTGGTCAAAGGGGCATTAGATGCTCGGGGTTCCAAACTTATGCCTGACAAGAATCAGTTTGGCTATAGTTTTCCGTGTGATGGGCCCGGACGAGGAGGTACCTGTGACATTTCCGCATGGGATGCGTTCTATCTAGCCATGTTTTGGATGTTAAATACTATTGGTTGGGTGACTTTTTATTGGCATTGGAAGCATTTAGCAGTATGGCAAGGAAACCCAGCCTTTTTCGACGAATCGTCCAACTACTTAATGGGATGGCTCAGAGACTATTTGTGGCTAAATTCATCTAAATTGATCAATGGGTACAACCCTCTTGGGGTTAACAGCAATGCAGTCTGGGCATGGATGTTCTTATTTGGTCACTTGGTGTGGGCAACCGGCTTCATGTTTTTGATTTCATGGCGAGGGTACTGGCAAGAGTTAATAGAGACGCTAGTGTGGGCGCACGAGCGCACCCCTATTGCTAATCTAATTCGTTGGAGAGATAAGCCAGTGGCGTTATCGATCGTTCAGGCGCGTCTGGTAGGGCTAGCGCACTTTACCGTAGGGTATATACTCACTTACGCTGCCTTCGTCATTGCTTCCACAGAACGCCCTTAAAACTAATTAGTTTGTCAGCAGCAGTTTTCTAATTACCAGCTCGGCGGGAAGCTCATGAGACAAGACCTTTGCTACTTATGGCAGCTTTAAAGCTAGTGGTGTATGCAACCATCAGTTTCTTTATATCTTTATTTGTTTTTGGTCTACTATCCTCTGATCCATCACGCAACCCTTACAACACCTAAACGCAAACAGCTGGCCTGGCTTCCAAATTTGTACAGTTCCAAGCTGCAGAGTGAGTCAAGGGCAACGAAGAGTAACCTACAGGACTAGATAAATTTTATGAAGCAACAGACCGCCATTAAAGAAACACTGCTAACTCCACGCTTTTACACGACAGACTTTGATTCGATGGCTAACTACCAAGTGAACAGAAACTTGTTAGAAATTGAAAGTATTCTCAAAGAGTTGCGGGGCGACTACAACCGTTTTCATTTTATACGAGATAATGAATTCAAACAGTCCTGGTCAACCATGCCCGAGGAGACCAAGCAGCTTATGGTGGAATTTCTTGAACGTTCTTGCACAGCAGAGTTTTCTGGATTTCTACTCTACAAGGAACTGTCCAGGAAATTGGAATCAAAAAACTCGTTGCTCGCAGAAGGCTTTGCCTTATTGGCTCGAGACGAAGCGCGCCACGCAGGGTTCTTAAACAAATGCTTGGGAGACTTTAATGTGGTTTTGGACTTAGGCTTTTTAACCAAGGCAAGGAAGTACACATATTTTTCCCCTCGGTTTATCTTGTATGCAACTTACTTATCTGAGAAAATTGGATATTGGCGCTACATAACTATATATAGGCACTTGCAAGCTAATCCCCACTATCGAATCTATCCTATTTTTAGATATTTTGAAGGTTGGTGCCAAGATGAAAATAGGCACGGGGATTTTTTCGCGGCGGTGCTAAGAGCGCAGCCCCACCTGTTGTCAGGGCCTTTAGCGCGCCTATGGTCGCGGTTTTTCTTGCTGTCAGTTTTTGTAACCATGTATTTAAACGACGCTCAGCGATCCGGTTTCTATGAAGCGCTGGGCCTAAACACAGCTTCGTTTGATCTTCATGTCATGGAGCGAACTAACTACACAGCATCCAAGATATTTCCCATTTCCTTAAATCTGTACAATCCTTTTTTTATCGAGCATTTGGAGAGGTGCTCGAGCTATTATCAAAAACTCATGGATATTGAGGCAGGTAAAGTCAGTCCTCCTAGTATCCTGCCATCCCCAGTTGTTTCTGCAAGTGTTTACAAGACTTTTCTTCAATGCAACATAGCTTGGCAGTTTGTGCGCCTATTCCTTTTAAAGCCACGCCACCGCAAGCGCACGCCTTTCAGCGCTCGTTATGCTTAAATTATTGATTTTTCAGTATTCATGCCGCTTCACTTAACTCCCCTCAAAACTATGGCATTACCCTGGTATAGAGTACATACTGTTGTCTTAAACGACCCGGGCCGTTTAATCGCTGTGCACATCATGCATACAGCTTTAGTGGCGGGTTGGGCTGGTTCCATGGCACTTTACGAACTCTCTGTGTTTGATCCTTCAGACCCGGTACTTAATCCTATGTGGCGACAAGGAATGTTTGTGTTACCCTTTATGGCTAGACTTGGTGTCACAGAATCTTGGAACGGATGGAGCTTACTTGGGGACACGGACCTCGAGGCCGTTCCAATTTATGCTGTGGATGAATCCACTGGCGTCGTCGACCAAATTTTCCAATTCTTAGTGTCTCGAGGACCCGGCATATGGAGTGTGGAAGGCGTAGCAGTGTCTCATATCATTTTATCTGGCCTATTGTTCTTGGCTGCCATATGGCACTGGACCTTTTGGGATCTAGACATTTTCAGAGATCCCGAGAGTAATCAGTTAGTGCTGGACTTGCCTCTTGTCTTTGGTATCCATCTAGCACTGGCAAGTTTCCTTTGTCTAGGATTTGGTGGGTTCCATGTTGCGGGTCTTTTTGGGCCGGGCATTTGGGTGTCCGACGCGTACGGTCTATCCGCTGCTGTAAAACCTGTCCAACCGGAGTGGGGTCCCGATGGGTTTAACCCATTCAATCCGGGTGGGGTAGCTGCTCATCATATCGCCGCCGGAATTTTAGGGATCATTGCTTCGGTATTCCACCTGTCCGTGCGCCCTTCAGAACGTTTGTTCAAACTTCTACGAATGGGAAACATCGAGACCGTGCTTTCGAGCAGTATAGCGGCCGTATTCTTTGCGGCCTTCGTCACATCGGGAACTATGTGGTATGGTAGCGCGACAACGCCAGTTGACCTGTTCGGCCCTACCCGTTACCAATGGGATAGTGGTTATTTCCAACAAGAGGTGGAACGACAAGTTGAAAATAATCTTCGCAGAGGCTATTCTTTGACGGAGGCGTGGTCGTTGGTCCCAGACAAACTGGCTTTTTACGATTATGTAGGAAATAACCCAGCCAAGGGCGGTCTGTTTAGAGCAGGCCCTATGAACAAGGGCGATGGAATCGCTCAAGCCTGGCTAGGTCACCCAATTTTCCGTACTAAAGACGGCAATGAACTTACTGTTAGAAGAATGCCTTCGTTTTTTGAAACCTTCCCAGTCATCCTAGTAGACAAGGATGGTGTAGTCCAGGCTGACATTCCCTTCAGACGAGCTGAGTCGAAGTACAGTATCGAACAAGTAGGAGTTTCGGTGCAGTTTTTAGGCGGAAAACTAAACGGACAGAAATTTGATGATCCGACAACGGTCAAAAAGTTCGCACGTAAAGCTCAATTAGGAGAGATGTTCCAGTTTGACCGCGTGACCTTACAGTCTGACGGGGTGTTTAGAAGCAGCCCTAGAGGGTGGTACACGTTCGGGCACCTGAACCTGGCTTTATTGTTCTATTTTGGACATTTGTGGCATGGCGGCCGTACACTATTCCGAGATGTTTTAACTGGTATTGGAGCGGATGTGGTGAAACAAGTGGAGTTTGGAGCTTTCCAAAAACTTGGTGACGAAACAACAGAGTTGAGTCGATAATTCGACATTTGGCGGGAAGAACCTCATGTTATTTAGCATGTTCAAATGCCAAAAATATCCGTGAGACAAAGAGAATTAAAAAAACAAAACGCGCGTGACACATTTAACAAAAGGCGAAACTACCTCTTGAACGCTCGGACGAGAGTGTGCAGTTTTTCTCAACAGCTGGAAGTCCTAACGGCTTTCGATACTTTGCCGCGGGACAGCAGTGCCGTCCGTCAGTCTAACCGCTGTGGTGTTACAGGCACGTCTAAATCGTATAATCGTTTGACAGGCCTCTCACGACACCAGTTGCGAGAACTGGGACATCAATCCTTGATACCGGGTCTTTTCAAAGCTACCTGGTAGCAGATAATACATTTAGGTTTAATCAGGAGAAACATCTACAGATCCATCGGACTCCTCCAATGTTAGAGAACGTCTTACTAAACGGGCCCCAGGTATTCGACTATCAATGGAAACTAAGTAAAGAGCTTGACTCCGAGGCTTTAACCATACCCTTAAATGAGGCGGGACGTTCCGTTACCCTTACTCTAGAGCAGGTCAAACGGGGGAAGCGCTTATTTAACGCTTCTTGCAGCACTTGCCATACCGGAGGCGTAACGAAGACCAACCAAAACGTTGGTCTAGACCTCACAGCTCTAAAAGGCGCTCAGCCACGTAGAGACAATATTGAAGCCTTGATTAATTATATGAAGGACCCTAAAAGCTATGATGGAGTGGAATCTTTATCAGAACTTCATCCCAACGTCACGAACGCTGATATATTTCCAAAAATGCGTAATCTGACAGAAGACGACTTGTTTGCTATAGCCGGGCATATCTTGTTACAGCCGAAGTTAGTTTCAGAAAAGTGGGGAGGGGGGAAGGTTTATTATTAAGATAAGCTGCTTCTGTTTTTGTTTGTGATTTTGAGTGCATTCATGAATAGAATGACGGGCTAAACAAGTTTTTATGGGCTACAGTTGGATGACACAGTCTTGGCTAGCTTTTACCAACATGTCGTTTCTGGCACAACTAGCCGGGTTTACCCTGGCGCCCTGGCTAAAATGTTCTAAAGTCTTTTCTGTGACTAGCCGTTTTTGCCTGTGGGTTCTTTTGGAATGTTTTTTGGTTTGGTTTCTTTTAAGGTGCGTGTGGTACCACACTGTCCCTCTGGCTAGTCTCTACGAATCGTTTTGTGTACTAGCTCTGCTTATTTGTGCGCTGAACTTGCTAGTGTTAGGACCGACGTCACGCCTCAAAAGAATTAGCCCTTGGCTGGCTCTGGGAATCACGATTTTGTTAGGAGGAGTTTTACTGTTCGTAGACTCGGCTCTTCCTGTGGCTATGCAACAGTCAAATGGGCCTCCTCAAAGTCTCCGAGCTCCTTGGCTAAGTGTCCATGTGAGCATGATGATTGTAAGCTACGCCTTTTTAACCACCGGCTCACTCGCTGTTCTAGGAGGAATCTACGCCATTCGATATGTTCTAAAAACCAGGCCCAATTCTTCGGAATCGACCAAAGTTTTTAATTTTCTTAACTAACAGTAACAGGTCCAGACGCCACTAGTCTCGGTGCGAAGAACCTCTAACGGCTTTTAATTTTAGGCAAATGGAGGATCTTGGAATGCCTTCTGAAGTTATGCTTGGGTGGGCTTTGCTGTGTGCGGTTACCGCTATGTCAATCGCTCTCACCGTATGGGGGCGCAACGGGCTGTAAAATAGATTTTCTCGGTATGGTCAGGCTGACCACTTTCTGGAGTTAGACTTTATTAGAAGTTATGTAAATTTGTGACATATTTTTAAACACCTTCATGATCTTATGAATTCAAGCCTTTTTGAAGTTTTGTGCAAACTTCCAGAAACTTACCAATTCATGGCTCCGGTCATCGATGTCTTGCCTGCGGTCCCTGTTTTGTTCCTACTACTGGCTTTTCTTTGGCAAGCAGCCTTCTCCTTCAGATAAGTTTCACCCTCTCTGACAAATAAAGGAGCGTCCTTAGTTCAGGGGTAGAACGCGGGTCTCCAAAACCCGATGACGAGGGTTCAAATCCTTCAGGGCGTGAAGAGCCAATAAGTTTGTGAAGCTGCTTCTAAGAATAGGTCTTGGAAAAGAAGTAGAGTTGCTAGATTCTGGGGGTAGAGGGACTTGAACCCTCAAGACTGCAATAGTCAACGGATTTTCACTACATAGTCATTAAGAGGGCAAATGAGGACTCGCCATTTACAAATCTATACTCTGGAGAAGTCTCTGCACCACTTAACATTTAACTCGAAAACGTGGAGGCACTGTTTTATGGCCAGCTGTGTGAATTCAGTGCATTTACAGAGGTGACCTAAAGGTCCCTTCAAAGTCCGTCGTGTTTACCTATTTCACCATACCCCCCAGGCGGCACCCAGACTCGAACTGGGGAATAGAGGATTTGCAATCCTTTGCCTTACCGCTTGGCTATGCCGCCGAAACATCAGGATTTGTCTATGTGCGCGAGAGAAGGGCGAATGACGGGATTCGAACCCGCGAGTACTGGATCCACAGACCAGCGCCTTAACCACTTGGCTACAAACGCCTTTTTGTTGTTTGGTCAGAGCAAATCGCTATGCAAAAGATTCCAGAACCAGCATGGGGTCTACTTTGAGAAGCAATTCTCGCGGCTTGATGTTTCGGAGCACCAAGATTTTCAGATTTCGGGGACAAACTTTTGCATATTCCGAGACTGGGGTCAAAGCAGAGAAGCTTTTGTTGAAAGTGTTGGCTGCTCGTTTGGTTCGAGTTGCTAGGACGTGACGGCTTACCAATCTTCGACTTTCCACTCTAGGAGCAATACAAATAAGGTCACCCTGCTTGCACCGGTACCCAGGTAACGAGACAACACGTCCATTTACAAAAACGTGGCCGTGACGAATTAACTGTCGTGAACTTCTTATAGATACAGCAAACCCTACTTGAAACAAAAAGCTATCCAAGCGCATGGCCAACTCACAGAGAAGAGCTAAGCCAGACGGTCCCGGGTATTTGCGTGTCTCCGCGACATAACGTTTAACCTGAGACTGTGTCAGGCTGTGATGATAGCGCAGGCGCTGTTTCTCTATGAGTCGACGCACCGATATTTTGGAGTCCTTCGTCAAGTCTAGAGACCGAGACCGCGGCTTCTCTTGGAAGCGTGGGTGAGAAGTAAGTTGGAGTTTCCGCAAAGTCTTTTTTTTGAGCTGAATTTTCATTTTTTAGGAAGAGTTTTGATTCTTCACACCAGTCTAAGCACCTTTAATCAGTTGTGCCTGAAGTAACCGCTTTGGAGCAAGTTTAAAGTCTAGTGCATTTCGTCTCTTCTTCTCCTTTCTAGCACATTTGGTTAAGTGTGTCGACCTGTCAAAAACAACATGTCCAAAAAACTCATAGGTAAGGTCAAACTAGCTTTATCGGCGGGGAAAGCCACGCCTTCGCCCCCTGTCGGGCCGGCTCTTGGGTCTTTCGGAGTTAATCTTGCTTCTTTTTGTAAACAATATAACGATCAGACTAGTTCTATGACAAACACGATTGTGCCTGCGGAGATCACTATATATGATGACCGCAGCTTCACTTTTGTGCTAAAGACTCCTCCAACCTCTCTTTTGATTCTTCAAGCCGTTTCAATTAAGAAAGGGTCTGCTAATCCGAAACAAAGCCCAGCGGGACGCTTAACTCAACAGCAACTGGAGGAAATAGCTAGACAAAAGTTGCCAGATTTGAACACGGAAAATTTAGAAGTAGCCAAAAAGATTGTTTCAGGCACTGCTCGCAACATGGGGGTTTCAGCTATGCCGGCCACTGATTAGTGCGTGAAAGCATCTCAATGGGCGTTTGATTAGCCGAAAAGACATATTAAGCTAGGTGTGGTTTGGAACGTTATGGGTTGTTTATGCACCAGGTTTTGATTTACGACACCTGCATCGGCTGCACTCAATGTGTCCGAGCGTGCCCAACAGATGTGCTGGAAATGGCTCCTTGGCCGGGATGCAAGGCTGGACAAATGGCCTCTGCTCCAAGGCTCGAGGACTGTGTGGGCTGTAAAAGGTGCGAGTCTGCCTGTCCGACGGATTTTCTTAGTATACGCGTTTATTTAGGTGATGAAACTACTCGAAGCATGGGATTGGCCTATTAGCAGGGCCAGGTGTTTTCAAGCACAGTAGAACGTTAAACAATATGACTCAAAAAGCGAAGCAAAACGATGACCTAACATACCACATCGCCCCATTTAGTCAGGAATTATTGTGGCTTATTTATGATGCTAGCCTCATTGCGGACTACACATATGCAGATCTCATATATCCCTCACACCTCCTTGGTGCTGCTCTTTGGAACCAAGACAACCTTTTGCGTCGATCAAACGTTAACAGTGTAGAAGATGTCCTTTTTGCAGTTCAACGGTCGTACTTTGCCCAAGTGCCTTTTCGTGTTTATGAGCCAAACCCATTCTTTGCTGAAGTGAGACATGTGATTAGCGAAGAAATGGAGAGGGCAAGGCATGGGAGGAGTGAGGATTACATGACTGGATGGAATTTATATTTTGATTTGGAATGGAGACTATCCTCTGGAGCCAGTGATTTGTTGCGCCGAACTACCTTTGCAGTGGACAGAGACGGCACGAAAACACAGTACGTGAACTGTTTCGATCTCATGGGGATACTGTTAAAGGAAAGTGAAAAGTATCCCGATGTACGACAGGCTCTCCCTTTTCTTAATATTTCTAAACATCAACTTCTTTCTTACTTTAGTTTAAATTATGCTCCAGTTCCGACCCCTTCTCGGGGCAAACTAGACTTGTGGGGTAATCAAATAAGTGTACTCGAAGACAAATGGATTATAGGAAGATCTGAAGAAGTAACACGTTTAGTTAAGGTGTTATCGCGCAAGCAAAAACGCAACGCTATTTTAGTAGGAGATCCTGGAGTGGGAAAAACCACTATTCTAGAGCTTCTAGCCAAGAGAATTGAGTCAAAACAAGTACCGGCTGATCTTCAGCAAACGGTTTTGTGGAATTTGAACACTTCATCATTAGTAAGCGAAGCCCAGTTCAGAGGAGACCTTGAGCAAAAAGTAAACTCTCTGATTGCAGAACTAGAGAAGCAACCGGAAGTGGTTCTGTGCATAGAAGACATCCATGCTTTAGTAGGCATGGGCGCATCAGAGGGTGGGCTATCGGCTGGAAGCATTTTGAGAGAAGCCTTGTCCAATAATAGATTAAAGTTAATAGGCACAACAACTTACGCTGAGTACAAAAAACAGCTGGAGAAAGACCAGGCTTTCGTGCGATGGTTCGAGGTTATATTTATTCAAGAGCCTTCGCTTAACCAGACTAGAGACATTCTAGTCGGCTTTAGAGATGATTTTGAAAAGTATCACAAGGTCATCATACCTAATACTATGCTTGAAAAGTGCTTGGAGCTAAGTCAGCGCTATCTGACTGCCAGACCATTCCCAGACAAAGCTATTGATTTACTTGATTTTGCGTGCCTGGAGGCTAGACTGGAGCACGAGCAGAAATACCAGTTGCCCTTATCACAAAGTGATGGCTATGTGGAACAATTGCTAGAAACCAGCAAACAGGCCATTGAGTCGTATCTAAGAAGAGAAGAGTACGAATTAATCTTGCCGTGGAAAAAATTTGAACAATTCCTTCTGCGTCAACAAACTGATAAAGATTACCTGGCAGCCCTTCAGTATCCCGCAGTGTCTGCATCGCATTTAGCCAACGTTCTGTCACTGTGGAGTGGAGTTCCCACGGCTGAGATTTCTAGTGATGAAGAGGCTAAAATGACCACGTTAGAGTCTAGCTTACAAAAACGCGTCATAGGACAAAACAGAGCCGTGTCCATTGTGGCTGATGCCGTGCGGCGAGCTCGACTAGGGTTTCAAAATATAGGGCGACCTTTGGCCAGCTTCTTCTTTGCAGGGCCGACGGGAGTAGGAAAAACCGAGCTTGCCAAAGCTTTATCTGAAAGTCTTTTTGGCTCGGATGCTAATCTGGTTAGATTCGACATGAGCGAATTCATGGAGAAACACTCGACATCCAGATTAATAGGCTCTCCCCCTGGATATGTGGGTTATGGGGAGGGAGGGCAGCTTACCGAGGCAGTAAAAAAACAGCCCTATAGCGTCGTTTTATTCGATGAGATCGAGAAGGCGCATGAGGATGTATCGAATGTTATGCTGCAAATATTGGATGACGGGCGACTCACGGATTCCACTGGTCAGAAAGTTGACTTTACTAATACTATTCTTATATTCACATCGAACCTAGGCTATCCAAAAGACGTTCAAGAAGAGTCTCTTCATGAAGAAAAAACCTATCGTTATATTTCTGGACGTGTTCAAGCTGCCTTGGAAAAATACTTCAGGCCAGAGTTTATTAACCGTATCGATAGAATGGTAGTTTTTAACAACCTGTCTTTTAATGAACTAACCTCTATCTTGGACAAATACATCAATGAACTGAGACAGAAACTTAATGCCGCGAAACAACCAGTAGTCCTTAATGTTACAAACGAAGCCAAAGAACTAATAGTGAAAGCGGGCTATCAGCCAGGTTACGGAGCCCGTCCTCTAGCCAGAGCTCTTAGTCGGATGGTGGAAATTCCACTGAGTAATTTGTTGTTCAAGTATTCACTCAAGCAGCCTCTATTAGCTAGGTTTTCCACAGACAGACTGACCAAGGACTTGACCTTGACTGTGAGTGCATTAAACCTCAGCCCGCAGGAAGCTTAGTTTGACTTTTCACTACATATTGCGAGGATACTGTACATTTAAGATTGTCTCTTCAGTCCTCAATCCCCACTCGAATGAAACTGGCGTACTGGATGTATTCTGGACCAGCTCACATCGGCACGCTTCGAATCGCTACCTCGTTCAAGGGGGTTCATGCGATCATGCACGCACCCTTGGGTGACGATTATTTTAATGTCATGAGGTCCATGATGGAACGACAGAGGGACTTTACCAAAGTCACGGCTAGTGTGGTGGACCGTCATGTGCTGGCTAGAGGGTCTAAAGATAAGGTGGTAAGTAACATAGCTCGTCAGCGTCGAGAAAACAAATCTGACTTAATTGTGGTGACTCCCACCTGCACATCCAGCATTTTGCAAGAAGATTTGCACAACTTTGTTCACCGAGCCTCGCTAGAAACCAATTGTGACGTGTTACTGGCAGACATCAACCACTATCGTGTGAACGAGTTGGAGGCGGCAGATAAGACTCTTCAACAAATTATTAAACTCTATGTCCAACCAAAATTCCAAGGAGTTCCAGACGCCCCGACAGTTAACATCATCGGATCATTTAGCCTAGCTTTTCACAACCAACACGACATTATTGAAATCAAACGGCTCCTGCAAGACTTGCAGATACAGATTAATCTTGTTGTTCCGGGAAACCTTGCAGTAACCGACTTAACGAAGATGTCTAATGCATCTCTGAACATAGTCTTGTACAGGGAAATTGGACTTTTAGCAGCCGAATGGCTGCAGGCTGAGACAGGAATTCCTTATATTTCAATTTCTCCTATTGGGATTTCCAATTTGACCGATTGGGTTGCTGAGTTGGAGCAGCAGCTTAAAAAGCTGAACTATGACGTTGACTTCCAAGGCTATATTGGCAGACAGACCAAATTTCAGTCTCAAGCCGCTTGGTTTGCTCGTTCCATTGACTGTCAAAATTTAACGGGAAAAAAAGCGTTCGTGTTTGCAGACTCGAGTCACGCGTCTGCTTTTGCTAGAGTGTTACACTCTGAACTAGACGTAAGAGTTCTAGTTTGTGGGACATATTGCCAACACGACCATTTATGGTTCAAGGCTTTTGTAGAGAATTTTTGCGATCAAGTCCTTTTAACCGACCACTCGAGCCTGGTGTCTGATTTTATTGTCAAAGCTCAGCCCGATGCCATCTTTGGAACGCAAATGGAACGTCACATTGGAAAAAAACTTGGAATCCCTTGTGCGGTGATTTCAGCCCCTATTCACATTCAAAACTTTCCAATCGGCTACAGGCCTTTTGTTGGATACGAGGGGGTGAACCAGATTGCTGACCTAATCTACAATTCTTTTGTTTTGGGGATGGAGGATCATCTGCTAGATATTTTTGGGGGCCACGACTCACCCGCCGCAGCAACGCCGCAGAATTCAGACTCCATGCATGAATGGTCAGAACCGGCTAAACTACACTTACAAAAGATTCCGGCCTTCGTACGATCTAAAATTAAGCAGCAAGTTGAAGCTTATGCTTCAAGCGTTAACCAAAACCAAATTACCCTCGAACTAATGTACGAAGCTAAAGAGCGAGCCCCTTCGTTCTCCGCAGCGGGGCGACTAACTGGGACTGGTTCATAACGTATATGCTGCTAAATAAACATGTGATGAGTAATTTTCAATTTAATCAGCTTTCAGTATATGTCTCTTGCACCCATGGATATATTTAAAAATAGCGCTGGTCTATATAAGTCACCCCGCATTCCTTACATTAAAAACCTACCTTATGCAGCAACTCTAAACATTGAAAGCACCGGCTTTGCTTGGTGGGCTGGCAATGCTCGTTTAATTGATGAGAGGTACGCTAATAGACTTCTGGGTGCTCATGTGGCCCACGCTGGCTTGATTGTCTTTTGGGCCGGGGCTATGACTTTGTTCGAGGTGTCACATTACATTCCTGAAAAGCCTCTCTACGAACAAGGAGCTATCCTCTTACCTCATTTAGCTACGCTTGGCCTAGGAGTAGGTCCAGGTGGAGAGATTGTAGACACTTACCCATATTTTGTGGTAGGAGTGGTGCATCTTATATCGTCGGCTGTGCTTGGTTATGGTGGAGTGTTTCACTCTCTGTTTGGACCAGCTAGCTTGAAAAAGTTTCCTATCTTTGAGTACGACTGGCGTGACAAAGATAAGATGACTACTATTCTTGGTTACCACCTGGTTTTGTTAGGCTTAGGATCACTGTCTTTAGTTTTCTGGGCGCAAACGCATGGCGTTTACGATACGTGGGCCCCAGGAGGCGGAGATGTGCGTGTGATAGATACGCCGACGCTTGATCCCGCAACCATCTTTGCGTACACACTAAAAGCTCCTTTTGGAGGGGATGGGTGGATTATTTCTATCAATAATATGGAGGACCTTATTGGTGGTCATATCTACGTGGGCGTTTTGTGTATAGTAGGGGGCTTCTTCCACTATTTTAGTGACCCGGCTCCATGGGTTCGTCGTGCCTTTATCTGGTCTGGTGAAGCATACTTATCATACAGTTTGGGCGCCCTATCTGTTATGGGACTGACTGCGTCTATTTATGTGTGGTTCAATAACACGGCTTACCCAAGTGAATTCTATGGTCCTACAGGCGCGGAAGCTTCTCAAGCTCAAGCTTTTTCGTTTTTGGTTCGTGACCAAAAATTAGGCGAAAATGTGGCTACTGCACAAGGTCCCACAGGTCTAGGAAAATACTTGATGCGTTCTCCGAGCGGCGAGGTTATTTTTGGTGGCGAAACCATGCGCTTCTGGGATGTTCGAGCGCCATGGATCGAGCCTCTAAGAGGACCTAATGGTTTAGATATCAATAAAATCCGTTCTGATATCCAACCTTGGCAGGAACGTCGTGCCGCTGAGTATATGACACATGCTCCTTTAGGGGCGCTAAATTCTGTCGGAGGCGTAGCTACAGAAATAAATTCTGTAAACTATGTTTCTCCTCGCTCATGGCTAACTTGCGCTCACTTCTTCCTAGGATTTTTCTTACTAGTAGGACACTGGTGGCACGCAGGCCGAGCTCGAGCTCAGGCTGCAGGCTTTGAAAAAGGAATTGACAGAGCGAATGAACCAGTTTTATCTATGAAGCCCATCGACTAAATCTAAATTTTTGCTTACTAGTTAGCGGACAACCATTTTGTAAACTAGATTGAAGGCGAGAAGAAAATGTCAGTTTGGCTATGACCATGAGTGTGAACTTTGACTTGTCATTTCCTATTTATGCACAACAAGCTTACGCCAATCCACGCGAAGCTAATGGACGAATCGTGTGCGCCAACTGTCACCTAGCTGCCAAGCCCGTAGAAGTGGAGACTGTACAGGCGGTTTTTCCAGACTCTAGCTTCGCAGTGAAAGTTACGGTTCCTTATCCCCAAAACGCAGAACAGCTGTTGGGCGATGGGTCGAAAGGGCCTGTAGGCGTAGGTGCCGTGGTTATTTTGCCGGAAGGTTTTAAGCTGGCGCCCGCCGACCGTACACCAAAGGATGCACGTTTTTCAAACTCTGTCATTCCATATGGGCCAGAGGCGGATAACATTTTAGTTGTGGGGCCGGTCTACGGAGAAGCCAACCGTGAACTCTACTTCCCTGTTGTGTCGCCTTCAGACGACGCACTGGGGCAAAAATACACCATTTACGTAGGAGCCAATCGCGGTCGTGGTCAAGTGAATCCTAACGGGGACAAAACCAACAACAACTTGGTTACTGCTCCAGCCAATGGGGAGATTACTGATGTTCAGCGAAAGCCTAACGGTGAGTGTGTCATAAGCTTAAAAACTGGCAGTGGAGATACGTTGACACAAAAGGTGCCTCGGGGCATCGATCTAGCAGTGTCTAAGGGACAGCTAGTGAAAGTTGACCAGCCTCTTACACTAGATCCGAATATAGGAGGCTTTGGGCAATCAGAAGCTGGTATCGTGCTCCAGAAGAAAAATCGTTTAGTGGGGCTGTTCATATTTTGTGTGGGCATAACCTTGGCCCAAATTTTTCTGGTTTTGAAGAAAAAACAGTACGAGCGCGTTCAGCTTTGGAGCATGTAAGTCCTGAATAACAGTCCTGTTTTGGTGAGAAGAACATGGTCTTCACAAGGCAACGGCTTGCCATGGGGCATTTTCTGGCTGTTCTAGACACTTCGACCTTGGGGCTGTTCGATTTTGATTGCACCTTGCTAGGAACTGCTCTAACTTTGTTGCTGGGAGAATTTATATATGGGAAAGTGGTTTTAATCAGCAAAGCCTCTTTCACTAGAAACCAGTCTTTTGTTCGAACTTTGATGTTTACTCCTTACAACAGATCTTTGTTGGCGCTTAAAGATGGGTGGGACGAGATTTCTGCTTTTGTGGCTAGCAAGTTTAGGTATGGTCTGAAGGCTATCTTAGTGCATGCCTCTTTATCTAGCCAGGCCGTTAGGCTACTGGGCGAACAGAGCTTCAGTTCACATCTATTTCTGTCTTCTGCAGTGGATCTAGAGGTTAAAAATAGTTAGCACGGAAAGTTCAGATTGCTACTCAGTGAAGTATGTCTCGAAGAGTCTATGAAAAAACTTAACAAGCAACCAGATTTCACGGATGTAAAGTTTCTGCGCAAACTTTCTAAAGGCATGGGGTATAGCAGTTTTGGGGAGCCTGCGTGGCCTAATGACCTGCTTTATATGTTCCCTGTTGTTATCTTAGGCACGTTAGGAGTATGTGTATGTTTAGCAGTTTTAGAGCCTTCTGAAATTGGCGAACGAGCGGATCCTTTCGCGACTCCACTAGAAATTCTTCCGGAGTGGTACTTTTTCCCAACATTTAATCTGCTTCGAGTGCTGCCAGACAAGCTACTGGGGGTTCTAGCTATGGCTGCTGTGCCAGCCGGCCTAATTTTAGTACCGTTCCTAGAAGCAAACAGTCGTCAAAACCCTTGGCGACGTCCCGTTGGTCTTTTGACTTTTGTTTTCGGGTTCTGGTTATCTCTGTTATTAGCTATGGGAGCTGTGATGCCTATTGACAAGGCGCTGAGTTTAGGCATTCTTTAGATCCTCTAGGCTGTAAAGTGACAGGAAGTCGCGGGCGTAGTTTAGTGGTAGAACCTCAGCCTTCCAAGCTGATGGTGCGGGTTCGATTCCCGCTGTCCGCTGGTCATTTAACTTTCGAAGGCTTTTTTGTCTGTCCCATTCAAGATGTCGTATAATTATATCTCGAGTACAATTAATCTGTCTGTTTCTAGCATGCACAAACTCAGATTTCAACGATTGGGCCGAACCTATTCTCCAGCCTATCGTTTAGTTGCTATAGCGTCTAGATATCCTCGATCTTCGGCCGGGAGGGCCTTTCTGGGTAATTATCAACCCATGCACGGCACAACTATTTCTGTCCACATGAACCAAACTCTTAAGTATCTCAAACTAGGCTCTCAGTTTAGCTCAAACAGCTTGCGTCCCGTACTTCAATACCTGAAATTTAAAAGCCAGCTGGTGAAAAACTAAGGTCTGTCTCCTTGGTGGCGGGCGTTGTGGAGAGATGGCGGAGGTGGTCGATCGTGTCTGACTTGAAATCAGAAGAACTTTAACAGGTTCCGTGGGTTCGAATCCCACTCTCTCCTACCATGATTACATCAATGTTGTTTTATATAGGCTGCGCTTGTTCAAGGATAGACGCCACAACAGAAGGGTTTACCCTAAAAGACGCTGGACTGCTTTAATTTAACTCTAAGCCATGGTTAAGTCTCCTACTCCAAGGTTAGAAAAACACAAGAAACGTTTAGCTACAGCTCGCGGATTCGTTTTGGCCAGGTCCAGGCTGCGTCGGAACATCCGGCAGCAGTGGCTCCACGCAGGCCAGGCTGCTTACGTAGCTTTGAAGCTTAAAAAGCGCGTTACCAAGAAATCTCGTACTAAGCTTCTAAATTTGTTTTTGCGCACCAAAGGAATTTATTACTCTCGATTCAAAAGCCAGCAGAAAAGGCAAGGGATCGCTCTTAATGACCAAACAGTCTTAGACATGGTTTTGAATTTTCATGCTAACTCTTACATTTATAAAACCCTGGGCTCGCGGAGATAGCTGGCTACGGGCTGTCTGGGCTTAAAGATACAAAGCTAGAAAAGTTAACTAGTAGTGTATTTACCACATACCTTTCTCTGAGCTCGCTTTCTGGTCCATGAAAAATAAATTGGATACTAAAAACATTAAGGCTATGATTAAACGTCACTATCAATCCTTGAACGATTCCCACGGGATGGGAGCAGACTGGACCCAGTCATTAACACACTCCTCGTTAAGACAACACACGAACAACAGAACTTTTACTCGTGAAGCTAGACGACAGAAGATAAACGTTTACAGACGCCAGAGCTATGAGAAAGTTTTTTCCACAGCCTTAAAAATGTGGGAATTTCAGGCGCCTAAAAAAGAGGAGTCATAGCTTTTCCTTGCTTTCCAGCTCTGTGGGACCATCAAGCTAATGTGGTATAAACATGCTAGAGTGAATGAGACGTCCGATAATCTTCCCAATCTTTGGTTTAAAGACTCTTTATCGGAATGTTTCGCTAATGTTTTTCCCTCACAGCTTCAATTCGGCGAATTGAATATTTGTTTTATGCCAGCTAATTTCCATGTACGCGTTTGTTGGGAATCATCTAGCGTATGGGACCCCAGTCAGTCAGCGGGGCTTACTCGAAGCCAGCTAGCTTCTGTCTTTGTACCTGTCAGGGTTGTCGACGAACTCACTGAACATTCTCGTACTTTGACTGACTGTGTGGGTAGTTTCCCACTTCCGTTATCGACAGGGTCTATCGTCTACAGCCATATTCCTAGAGCCTTTATTTTAAAGTCTATGAAGCGAATGGGGTTTGACTATAAAACAGATCTAGAGAACAATCATCGTTTACGCTTGAAATTTCCAGGCTTAGGTGAGATGGTTTTCTTTTATGACTTGCTAGATACTTTAGGAACTGTTTGGACTGGAGTTGCGTTAACCAGTTTGAATAAAAGCACTCAAAAATTGCAACGATGCCAGCTTGGCCTTTCGGAGTTTCTAAGGCTGCAAGGCATCCATGTAAACCAAATCGCCTATCACTCTAAATATGCGCACTACTTTGTTCATTGTATTTTCAGCCCTAATAGCTTTGTTTACCCTTTTCGGGGCTCCTTAACCACACGGGCTAGCCGCTCAAGGTCGAAAGGCGTCAGAGGTCAAGCCATTCCGCTTAAAGCCACCTTACCCGCTCAGCCTACCAATCAAATCCAGAGTCGACTTAGCTCGGATAAAAATAGTACAGCACTCTACTGCTCCAAGTACGACTTGCTACATGTTTTGGATGTTTTTTTTGATAGCATAGTGGGGGGCCGTTCCTCCATCAATACGGACCACATGGGCCATCGAATCGTTTCCACTTGGAACTTTGCTTTGTTAGAGTGTATCCAGTCTGTCTTGAGCCAGGTTTTCAGCACGGGGGACTTGCTAGTCTCTGAACCAGATCCATCAGGTTCCCGAACCACCTGCGACACAGACGAGGAACTTCCTGAAAGTTTAACTAAAGCCTTTAAAACCATGAACCAAAAGGTAATGGATGGAATTTATGAGATTCTTACCGTCAACCCTTTATCACAGTATTTAGATCAAACCAATGTCTTGGCCGAGTATGTACACTTGCATAAGCTCAGCTCGAAAGCTCTCGGAGGGTCTAGCCCAACCGCCCTATTGAGAGACGTAGCTCCTAGTTCCTTCGGGAAATTATGCTCTTTATATACCATCGATGGCGAAAACGCGGGCACCGTTAACCAATACGCGTCCTTAGCGCGGGGAAGTCAGGGAGGCGAGCTCAAAACCATTGTAAGGCTAGCTCCTCGCGGCTCTTGTCATACGGACCGAGTGGCTCTTGTGAATACGATAGAGTTAGAAGAAACTCCCGTTTCTATTCATCCACTAATATGGCGGCGTTCGGAAGTTTCAGTTTTACCACGAGCTGTGGTGCAAGAGCGAAACGAATTCAAAACTCGGGAGATCACCAAGGTGAGCCTTTTTTGTCCTGACTCAACTAGTTTTCTGGCTCCACAAGTAAATCTTATTCCGTTCTTGTGGCACGATGATCCAACACGATGTTTAATGGGAGCTAACATGCAACGCCAGGCCGTATCACTTCTTTCGGCTCAAAAAAGTGTGGTTAGTACCGGTATGGACACACTTCTTTCTAGCTTAAACGGAAATGGCTTACACAGTTTAACGGAAGGGGTGGTTACTTGTGTGACGCAGAATGCTATTTACATGCGAGACAGCTTCAATCGGGAGCTGCGGTATTTGTTTCCATTTACTATCAGCAACCAGAAGCAAATTCGCCACTACTATCCAGTGGTTTGGGAGGGCGAGAGAGTTTTTCCTGGCCAACTTCTGGCCCAGAACCAAGGGGTGCATGAAGGAGAGCTTTGTTTGGGGCAAAATCTGTTTGTGGCTTATGCCTCTTGGTATGGCTACACCTATGAAGACGCTATATTACTCAATGAGCGATTAGTATATGAGCGTACTCTGACGTCTGTGAGCATGGCGCAGAAAGACGTCATGCTTGAAGAGCACGAAGAGATAACTAGTTTTTTACCTGGTGTGGATTTTAAAGATCTTTGTTTGTTGAATCAAGTGGGAATAGCTCCTTTAGGATCTTTGGTTGAACGGGAAATGGCGATCATTGGTAAAGTCGGGTTCAACTATCGCTCTATTGCACAGTATGAAACACCGTCTCTCCTAAGCAAGCCACTAACTGCCTTATTGACTGTTTTATTAGGTTATGACCCGAAACTAATGTTCTCTAATGCTTCTGTTGTAGGGGATCGGTCTTTCTCCGGATCGTTGCTCTATTTTGCTTTGTTATTAGTGAAGGACGCGCAGTTAGGTCTGGATGATCTTCCCGTGTTTCGATGTGTCTTAGGTAAGTTCAGGCATATTGAAGCTGGCGATAAGCTTTGTGGGCGCCATGGAAATAAAGGGGTAGTCTCTGCAATTTGGCCTCAGGCTGATTTTCCTTATACGGCAGATGGTCTTATTCCAGATATTTTGGTGAGTCCTTTAGGTGTGCCGTCTAGGATGAATGTAGGACAAATTCTGGAGACTCTGTTTGGTCTCACAGGATTTTTTTCAGACTCTAGGTGTAAAGTCAATGTGTCCGCGGAGAACGACTATGAGATCAGACATAAACGAAATGTTCTTTATCACAAGCTAAACAGCGTACAGGAATATAGCAACTATAAGACCCTCTTTAATCCTTTTGTGCCTGGGAAAGTCCTGCTCCGAGACGGCCGAACAAGCAGGGCTGTATTCGGAGGATCAGTGCTGGGACTATCCTACATTTTTAAATTGACTCACATGGTTCAGGACAAAATTACCGCTCGATCGCAAGGAGTGTATGCCGAGATCACGCAGCAACCGGTTAGAGGAAAATGGAAACTGGGTGGCCAAAGGTTTGGAGAGATGGAAGCTTGGGCTATGGAGGCGTTTGGGGCAGCCTACGAATTGAGAGATTTGCTAACGTTGAAATCCGATGCCACTGGGTATCGGGACATTGCCTACGAGACCATCTTTTTCGACCAACTAAATCCTCGTTCCTCCGAAATGGGGTTTCCCGAGTGCTGGCACGTTTTAGTTAAACATTTAAATTCTCTGGGCATCGAAACTTCTACCTAGTTTGTTCAGGTTACAGCTGGGTCAACAGGAAAAGAATTAGATGGCAGGTCTTATGGAGGCCCGTTCTCACTTAAAAATTGGACTGGCTTCTCCAAAAACTGTAGAAGCCTGGGCTTCTTATGGTTTTAAAGATTATACTTTTTGGCTACGAGAAGTAACCAATCCGAAACTTCTAGATGATTCGGGCCAGCCAGTGTTAGGAGGCCTCTTTTGTCAACGTATTTTTGGCCCAGTCTCTGCCTACAGTTGCATGTGCAGCCCCCCTCGGGACGTGAGCTTGAGCGGTGAAAAAGTTTTTATCTACGAAGAATTCGCTGAGATGTCGAGACAGGCAACCTTATGTTCCGTATGCGGAGTTGAAGTAACTTCTCCTTGGGTTAGAAGGTACCGTATGGGGGCCATTTGTCTGGTAGAGCCTGCCACCAACATACTATACTTAACCTACATTAGATCCGTTCTGAATCTCACTGCCCAGCAGCTGAAGCGGCTTATATTTTTTACGGACTTTACTAGCTATACACATAGAACTAAGTCCACAGAGCTAGAGCTGAGTCTTTTCGGAGGCCGGCATTTATATTTTTTGCTAAAAGAAGGGCAGTCCCATCTGATTCATGACTATAAAGAATTGCGAGACGCCCTGCTCACCAGAGAAACGCCCAGCAAGCGCCAAACTACTTTAAGTCGCGTAAAAAATTTACACTTTTTCATAGTAGGTTCCGCCCAGTTATCTTGGATGATCTTGCAGACGTTACCAGTGCTACCACCACGACTACGCCCATTCCTAAGAATTAAAAACCAATGGACCTTTTCCGAACTAAATGATCTCTATCGAACTGTCCTCATGCGCAATAATCGATTGCTTCACTATAGAACTTATTACTCTGAATCTGAAAAAGTGGTAAAACCACTTTTTCCTGAATCTGCTAAGATTTTGTACGCCGTTCAAGCGGCCAATGCTCAGTGCTGCATTGATAACTTGCTTCATGTTCCTACCCCTGGAAATTTAGAAGAAATGGCGCGTTTAGTCAACGTCAGCCCCGCGCCGAAACGAACTTCTTTAGTCACAATCCTTCAAGGGAAACGTGGCTTGTTTAGGCAAAATTTATTAGGCAAAAGAGTAGACTTTTCGGGGAGGTCTGTGGTGGTAGGGGCCCCTCATCTATCTTTCGGTACGTGTGGCCTGCCTTTTGAAGTGGTGGCTGAAATGTTTCACCCTTTCGTATCGAGCAGGCTCAGCAGAGAAAGTCGATGGTCCGATGCAGCACAGTTTGACAGTGCACAAGGCAAATATCAGCATACCCGAAACTTTCGTGAGTGGTTACAGCATTTTTGTAGCTCCTCTTACATCTATCTTAATCGAGCTCCTACTCTTCATAGAATGAATATTCAGGCGTTTATTCCCCGTGTGGACGAGGGACAAGTGATAAAATTTTTCCCCTTGGCCTGTAGCGGGTTTAACGCTGATTTTGATGGCGACCAGATGGGCATTTTTCTTCCTTTAAGTAAGCAAGCCAGACGAGAAGCTAAGTCCCGTCTCTACACCTACCATCAATCCTTCTCCATTTCTAACGGAAAGTTAGTGCTTAGCCCGTCCCAAGACATGATAACGGGGCTTCATGTGCTTCGAAGTGATGCCCCTTACGTTCATGCCTCTAACCATCATTATTTCGCCTCTGTGGATGACCTCTGGACTAGCTTGGACGCTAATCTTCTGAATAGACAGTCCATGGTATGGTTTAGACACAGCCTGTCTCTAAAGAACCCCTCCTTCCACTTTGTGGTGTCCACAGTAGGAAGATTAATGTTAAGCCTGATAACTCTATTGGAAGGTAGTGAATTAAATAGACCTTTCAGGCAAATATAGCCAGGATTTTCTTTCAAAAGAGTTACCATGCAGGTACTAATCAATGTGCCCTTGGATAAGTCACGCTGTGCAGCGGCAGTGAAAAAGTTTTTTTGGCACGCCAAGATTAAAAGTGCTTCGTATTTTTTGCAAGAACTTATGAACTTAGGGTTCGACTATGGCTCTCGACTGGGCATCTCTTTAAATCTAGAAGACTTTAAGGGCTTCAATTACGTTCTGCCGCTTACGAAAACACGCCAGTCACATATTCGGTACCTGTTGCCTGGCGGCTTGGAAGGATATAGCTCGGGGCCTGGAATGCGGAGTTCCTCTGGGGGCCTTTCCACAAATCGTGCCTGCTCTTCCTTTAATTTTTTCATGAGAAGTTTTTCTCCACTAATCCCCGTTCCCAATCCTCTTTACCTTTTGGCCAGCACTGGAGCAAGGGGAAATTGGTCACAGGTTCGACAACTGGTAGGCTTTCGAGGTTTCGTATCCAATTCACAGGGGCAGCTTTGCAGTTTGCCCATTACTGAGGGATTAGGTTATGGTTTAAGGGTTCATGAATATTTTTTGTCTTGTTATGGAGCTCGAAAAGGAATAATCGACACTGCTCTTAGAACCGCCGAGTCGGGACACTTGACACGAAAAATGGTAGAGGCTACACAGAAATTAACTATTAGAGAACGCCAGTGCACTAGCCCCGTGCCCATAGAACAGCCTGTGGGTATCAATGTATCCGTAACAGGCCAATTGCAAGTGTATGATGCTCTGTCTATAGAAGGTCGCTACACTAGCGAAGACTTGTGTTTACCAGGAACCCAAGCTGTAGTCGTATCCAAGGGAGAAGTTATCAACAGCCACGCGCTCCAGTTCTTGATACAGAAAAAGATTCATCGTTTAAAGTTTTTGTCTCCTTTTTCGTGTGACGGACTAGTCTGTCAAAGATGCTACGGTTTAGACCGAAGTTCCGGGCAAAAAATTAGGTTGGGAGAGTCGGTCGGGACCTTAGCGGGTCAGGCTGTGGGGGAACCTGGAACGCAGCTCGTGTTACGCACATTTCACACGGGCGGAGTATTCGAGTCTTACGGCAGTTCCAACGACCTGTTTACGCCCCAAAAGCATAAAACTCAGGCAAGTGTTTCTTCTCATCTTTTTCGTCCGGAGAATACGTTGCATCGCATGATGTGTTTTGTGCAGGTGGGCCCGAATGGAATGCGCGGAGTGCGGCAGAAAACGCGCTTGAGTCATTTAAACTGTCTGCACACTTTAGATCAGGTGGCTATAGGAAGGCAATCCGGACTACCCACTCGTCACTCATTAGCCGCCACAAGCTACGTGGGTCTGAAAGACTTAAGTTCTAAGTTAATGTTATCTACAGAGAAAGCTTTGTTGTCTATCTTGTATCAACCCGGCCTAAGCAGCCATTTCACTGAACACACATCTCTTCAGACATCTGCGTGGGTTTGCGCGAGTCCGCCTCTTCGGTCTTTTATAAGGCACGGCGACTGGAAAAAATGGGCTAACATAGAAAGCGCCTTCTCAACGTCGGCGGGGGAGCTAAAGGTTCCGGAAATGCACTTTACACTAGCTCACAGAAAACAAACAGGCTGGCAACCTCTTTTAATTAACCCTAGTTTAGGACAGACTAAGACCAGTTTAGTTTCCAGTTTCCCCGGCTCGTTCGGTTTATGTCTTAAGTCTCACGTTAGTGGCTTTGGTCGGCCCAGCTCCTTGGCTTTTCAGAAACTAGTTTCTCTAGAAAGCTTCGAGAAAGGACTCAGGTCCGCGACAGCCTTTAACGCTATACCTCAAGTGTCAAACGTTAAAAGCTATAGGATGTTTGTTATAGATTTTTTTACTGGCCTACTCTCTGTAAAAGGAGAATGGGCAGCATTAGATTCGGATCATCGCCGTAACCAATATCTTAATGCAGATCCCGGGCTTGGTTGTCTGCTTTTTTCAGGCTCTGCAACAAGCCAGAATAGGATTAAATGGTTTCTGAGTTTTTTGAACGTAAGGCCTCGGTTTAACAGCATGTTTTCTTTCGAAGCGTTTCGCAACTTAATGGCGATTAGAAGTGCGGATCAAAATGACTTGAGCTGGACGTGGAAAACTAAAGATGCGTCTTCGGTCTTCACTTTCTCTGGACGAATGGTTTTTGGTCATCCCGGAAATCTATCCATCTGCGAATCCAGCCATTTAAGTAAAGCTTCTAAATTAAACAGCGTGCGCACACAACTATGGAATCCCGTGCTGGCGGGACATCAATTTAACCAGTGGTTGGGCTGCATGTTTTCTATGTCTTCTGTTCAAGACGACGCCTGTTCAAAATTAAATGTTGACTATTTTTTTCTTCCTAACTCTCGCGCCAAAGTAGAAGCTAGCAGCAGCGCTATAGAACATGAGGACGCGCTGGCAAGTAACTTATTGCACACTTTTTCCCATTTTTACACTGACAGGGTCGTGATAGCCTGGGGATGCCGTGTATTGACGCGTCTCACCTCGTATGACAGAAACTTTGTGAGGCTAAATGAGCGTACTTCTAGTCTCTTTCTTAAGGATGCTCAAAGCGTGGTTAGCGTCTTGCCTTCCCAGCTGCTCTTCCTCGGGCGACTAAAAAAATTAAAATGTCAATCTTATAAATCTTTTAAAATCCTGAGCGCTGCAGTTAGTAATCACTACAAGTCAAGTTGCGTCTTATCCGGTGTGACCAGAGAAGTCAGGAAAGTCACTGGGTTCTTGCTAGACAGAGCCTCGAGTGTGTTTCGGTGGCCAGGCGAGCCGGTGACCACCTTGAGTTCTCTATCTTACAAGGAACCTAGAAAAGTAGGTCGGGCTCCACGAATGCGGGGACATGTGAACTTTCTTATTGAGCTGCAAAAAAACAAGTTATTGTACGGTAACAACCCTCCCTGTCCTGATTGGCTTCCTTGGGCCCAAACTTTGCAGATGTTTCAATATATGACTAAACAGAGCCTTGGCTCGGCCCGCGACATTATTTTGGGTATTCAGACTATAGAAGGCATTTTAGAAATTCGAGAGCCTGGGGACAACATGTGCTTGGCTGACACTAGCGGGTTAATTGGCTCTTACTGGCATGGGCACGACGAAAGCGTGCTATCTAGACAGTCCCAAGCCTTGCAATCCGTGGAGCACGTAAAGACGCGTTCCTGTGGCCAGACGTACCTGCTTTCAGCTCCCGCGCCACGGTTCTTGTCAGTAGGCTGGCAGCCGAGGACTCTGTATATATCCAACCAGACTGCGAGGCGCTCGAAAATCTTTACCGTGTGCTACGGAGGTCAACCGGCACACACAGGTGTTGTTTCAACCAATGCTTTTATCCGTCGAATTTACGATCATCACTTTGTCTTCCACGGCGTTTTCATTGCTAGTAAACTAGCTCTATTAGTGGCTCAACAACTTGTTTCAAGGTCTTTATTTGAGCAGTATAGATTCCAAGGCATTAGTTTACCTACCGTTCACTTTGAGTTAATTGCTAGGCGCATGGCTTCATGTGTTCGAGTCTGGGCGCCCGGACAGCTTCATTGTAATGTAGGGGATATTCTTCCCTTGGGATTAGCTCATATTATGAACACGGCGGCCATTAATCATGGTTATCAGCATTGTTTTTACAAGCCATTAGTTCTAGGTATCTCCAAATGCATTCTTTTAAATACTGGATTTTTGTCAGCTTCAAGTTTCCAAGAGACAGTCAGAGTTCTGGCACAAACATCCGTTCGATCTAGTGCCGACTGGTGCACTGACTTAAAAGCGAGAGTTATCTTGGGCCAGCTAATTCCTGTGGGGACTGGGTCGCGAGTGAGTCCAGAAACAAGCGTGCGTAGAGAAGGTTGGAAGTCTTCTTTTCATTTTAAAGATGTCTTTAGTCAGTTTAGAGTCTTTAATAAAAAACAAGGTGTATTTGGGGCACAGTAAATCAAAGTGGCACCCACGCATTGCATTCTTCACGCGCGCTGTAGTGAGAAGCCATTACTTAATCGACCTTGTCCAAACAGCTAAACTGTTGTCAACGGCATATACTTATTTGTTCAAAATGGCCAAGAGAGGCCACAAGTTTCTGTTTGTTGGGACAAAGGCAGTTGCCTCTCCCTGGACTAAAAGAGCAGCTGTCTGCTGTGGCTCCTTTTATGTGAATCAAGTTTGGAGAAGCGGTTTATTGACCAACTGGACGTTTTTGCGCGGGCGAGTCAGGCTTCTATCATGGTTTAACCGGGTGTTTCTCTGGCTGCAAAAGCGGGATTCTCTCAAGGCTTTACCAAAGGGACTCGTTCTTTCTTTAGAAAGGAGATACACAAAACTGAGTTTAGAGATGAGCGGTCTGGTTGGGCTGCACTCTGTCCCCAACATAATTATTATTGTGGATCCGGAACACGAAAAGCAGGCTATCCTAGAAAGTATCAAACTGAGACGAATTCTCGTGGGTATAACAGATTCCGCGAGCCATGTGAACTCCATACACATGCCGGTGCCTGCCAACGACGACAGTAGTCTTTCGGTGAAAACAGTGCTTCAAATTCTTAGTACTGCTATTCTTCGAGGCAAATTAGTTCGCTATTACGTCGGTTCTCTCTAAGTTTAAAGTCACTATAGTGGTTAATTCGTAAGCTAAACACGCGCTTATAAAAGATATGCTTTTGAACCAACTTATATCTGAAGGGATAGCAGTGGGGGGTCAGTACTACTGGTTCATTTCAGGGCTCAAATTGCACGGAACGGTAATTTTGTCGATTTTAATTACCATAGCTCCTTTGCTTGTTTTGACTGGATTGGCCAGGGTTGGAGGAAAAGGCTTTTTGAATGCTCTGGAAACTCTGTGGTCACCTTTTCAAATTTCTTTCAAAACTGTTAACAATATTTTGGTCTCTTGTTTGGGAAGAAAATATGTACGCCCCTGGAGACCGTTTTTCATCATTGTCTACATTCAAATTCTTCTCTGGAACTGGAACATTATTTTGCCTTTAAAATTAATTACTTTGCCGGGTGCTGAGTTTGTTTCTCCTAGTACGGACATCAATGTAACCGTTGCGCTGGCCTTGATGGTGTCGATTGCTTACTTCTACGCTGGAATACGACGCAAAGGTCTAGGGGCATTTAGACGTTACATTAAGCCGACACCTATTTTGTTACCTATTAATTTGCTCGAGGATTTTGCCAAGCCACTTTCCTTAAGTTTCCGACTTTTTGGGAACGTGTTGGCAGATGACTTGACTGTGGCAGTCTTTTCACTGTTGGTGCCTCTGATCATTCCTTTGCCGATCATTGCACTGGGAGTATTCGCCGGAAGCGTGCAGGCAGTAATCTTTACCACTCTGGCTGCCGGCTACATAGAAGAAGCCCAGGAATAAAACCGGTTCATTGCTTAAGTGGTGGTTTATTGAGACCCAGTATTCTAATGTTCAAGCACTAAACTATGGTTAATGGATCAACGGAATTAGTAGCAGCAGCCTCGGCTCTGGCTGCAGGGTTTGCTGTTGGGTTGGGGGCAATAGGTCCTGGTATTGGCCAAGGTTCTGCTGCTGGTGATGCCTTAGCCGGGATTGCTCGTCAGCCGGAGACGGAAGGTAGAGTACGAGGTGTACTTTTATTGGGGCTAGCGTTTATGGAGTCCTTAACTATTTATGGTTTGGTTGTGGCTCTTTCTCTTTTGTTTGCCAACCCATTCTTAAAATAACAATAACTTCTATCAGGTGCAACAATGTAATGGATGTTTAGGCAAGGTGTTTGGAAAAAGGCGAACTGATGCTTGGGAGTGACAATTTTATAGACAAGACTTTCGTGTCTTTAGCAGATGTTTTGCTGGGTTCCCTGCCAACGAGTAGCGAGGCCAAAAAATCTTTCTTTTACTATAGGACTGCCATGGAAGCCCAAACTCGAGGCTCTTACTTGGAGGCGCTTCAGAACTATTATAACGCTATTTGCGAAGAGGAAGACCCTATTCAAAGGAGTTACATATGGTACAACATAGGACTTATTTTGCAAAATAATGGTGCCTACAAAAAAGCCATGAAATACTTCAAGGCAGCTCTTGCCATTAATGGCCTTTTACCCCAGGCATGGAATAATGTGGCTGTGTTATGTCACTATTTGGGCACAGAGTGCAGCGATCGGGGACATTATCTATTAGCCAACGAATGGTTTGAATTAGCGTCTGTTTTTTGGAAAAGAGCTATAAAACTAGTTCCAGGAAACTACACAAAAGCCGAGAATTGGCTGAAGCAGCACCGGAACGGAATGATTAGGAACTAGCTCGGAAAGATAGCGCCATGGCTTCGCGCTTACTGTCTCCAATATAAAAGCTTTTTATTCGTTAGTCATTCATTTTTTATTTACGCACGTAATTTTTCAATACCTCTTGCGCCGTCTCGGCCAAAAGTCTTTGAAGGCCATCATCTAAGACCTTGGTAGTTCGAACCGTGTCGATGTACGGACGTTTATCAGATGTAGAGGCTTGCCTAACCCGTTCTCTGTAATCTTTTAGATAAGGACCGACTTGATCGAGAGATAAATCGTCCAAATAGCCATTAGTGCCTGCATAGATAATAGCTATCTGCTCTTCGACAGGTATAGGAGCTGTCCTTGGCTGTTTCAACATTTCGCGAAGCCGCATTCCACGGTCCAGTCGAAACTTCGTTACATTGTCTAGTTCAGAGGCAAATTTCGAAAAGGCTTGCAGCTCAGCAAACTGCGCTAATTCTAGCTTTAATTTTCCTGCTACCTGTTTCAAGGCTTTGATTTGTGCTGCTGACCCTACGCGAGAGACAGACAGGCCAACGTCAATAGCTGGACGGACACCCGCGTTAAATAAGTCTTTGGACAAGAAGATTTGACCATCCGTAATGCTGATCACATTAGTTGGAATATAAGCTGAGACGTCTCCGGCCTGAGTTTCGACAATAGGCAATGCCGTCATGCTGCCTCCTCCAGCCGCTGCTCCAAGTTTCGCAGCTCTTTCTAACAAGCGAGAATGTAAATAGAAAACGTCCCCAGGGTAGGCCTCTCGTCCCGGCGGACGACGCAATATTAAAGATATCTCTCTATAGGCCTGGGCTTGCTTTGATAAATCATCGTAAATAACTAGTGTATCACAACCCTCATACATAAAATGCTCTGCTACAGTAGCTCCAACGTAAGGTGAGATGTACTGCAGAGCCGCAGACTCGTTGGCGCACGCTGCTACAATGACTGTTTGAGCAAGCGCTCCGGTAGTTTCTAGAGCTTCTTTAATTTGCCCCACTGTGTATGCTCTTTGACCTACCGCTACATACACACAAATCACTTTCGAGCCAACTTGATTAATAATGGCGTCCAGGGCTATCGACGTTTTTCCGGTTTGTCTGTCACCAATAATTAATTCTCTCTGCCCCCTACCTACAGGTATCATGGAGTCTATTGCGATTACGCCAGTTTGCATCGGTTGCTCGACCGATCTTCTAACTACAATTCCAGGCGCAGACGACTCGATGCGTCTTAGTAGTAGTCTTTTTTCACTCATGCCCGCACTTCTATAGTCAGCTTGACCATCTATAGGTTTGCCGAGAGGGTTGACGACTCGACCAAGAAGGTCTTCTCCTACCGGTACTCGAGCAATCTCCGCGGTGCAAAAGACTTTGCTGCCTTGGGATAACCTATAAGAAGTTCCTAGAAGAACCACTCCTACATTGTTTTCTTCAAGATTTAAGGCCAGGCCTCTGGTCCCATCTTGAAAAATGACTATTTCCCCAGCCTGAACGTTTTTGATGCCTTTTACGCGAGCGATTCCGTCTCCCAAAGTTTCGACTTCTCCCCCGCCGAAACGAAGTCTTCTTCGTCTAGATTTTGTTGTTGCCATATATCAACAAAGATCGATTTCTATGTCCTTCTCACCCTTTTCTTTGGTCGGCTCTCCATTGCCCTTTACAGTCTCATGCTAAATCCTAAGGAAACTAGAACTAAATGGTTTTCCACTCTACTTCCACACCGTCTAGCAATAGAGTTGAGTTGTAGATTTGCAGCAGAATAAACAAAAACACCACAAACAACAAAATCAGTACTAGCATTAAAGGGGCAGGCCCCCATCCAGGCTCTACTTCTCCCGCGGCCTGATTAAAATTGAAGGATTTTAAAATTTCCGTTAGACGCGTGCTCTTGGCCATATATAAATGAGGTCGTTAAGGAAGAAGCTGGTCTATTTACAGCACTACACTCTGAGTTAAGATATGAATCGTCGCTTCAATGCCTGAAAATTGGAGGATGGATACAACTAAAATCTTAGTGTGTTTTACCTGTGGAACTCTTTTAGGGGTTGTTTTATATGCCGGCTACGCCGCTTTTGGACCAGGTTCGGCATATTTAAAAGATCCGTTTGAGGAACACGAGGATTAAATGAAAGATAGCTGCTAGATAAACAAGATATGCAAAGATACACCTTACGTTCGCGTACTAGGGGGAAGCATTGGGCCTTTCTGGTTGCTCGTATGCTGTCTGCAGTTGTTTCCCACGAACGTACTGAGCTAAAGCTGTAGCTAATAGCCCAGCTAACGAAACGCTAGACATGCCAATTACAATACCAAACAAAATGCTCTCTTTCATAGGTTAAATAGAACTTTTCAGTACAATAACAAATAAAACACTACTGTCACCTTCTATATGGACGGCTACTTGACTATCTCTGAATAAACTGCATGGCGGTGAGAGCACCAAAAAAGAATACGGTAGGAATAGCTAAAGCGTGTACTGCCAGCCATCGGACCGTTATGATTGGATAAGAGATAGGAAGATTTTTAGCTGGAGTGGTAGATCCGTTAACCATTGAGATGTATCGCTTAAATGTAATAACCCACACAGGTAGAAAGCTCTTGCACTATTAGTGGTTTTCTATGAGTCGACTGGGGATCTTCTAAAGATCTCTAGTTAAATCCTCTAGTTCCTGTTTTGCACTAAATCTATCGTTTACTAGGGGAACTTGTTGTCTTTCTGGTAAGAAATAGTCAGTGGAGCGAGGGGTGCCGAACAAGTCGTACGCCAGTCCCGTTCTGATAAAAATCCAGCCAGACAAAAATAGCGATGGAATAGTGACACTGTGAATAATCCAGTATCTAGTACTAGTGATGATTTCTGAGAATGGTCGCTCTCCTGTGGATCCTCCTGACATAACGTTATGGAATCGTCTAGGGCCTCACACCAAACTTAGCTCCAGAGCTTGAATGGACTACGTTCATCATTTTAACATAGTTAAAACCGGTCACTTCTTAATTTTAGTGAGGTCGTTGCTTTGGGACAAACGCAAGACGGGAGACTTCTGTCCACATTTTGGAATCTCTTTGTTCAGTGAAACTAGCCTGACTCTCGCCATTCAAAACCCACGTCTAACCATTTTGCTAAAGCTAGCGCTAGTGTCTCCATGGTGGTTATCTTCACTAGCTCTTGATTTGAGTTAAGGGGAATGCTGTTAGAGCTTATAGTCAAAGCCAAGACTCGCCTCGGGAAAAGTCCTGATTGTACATCCAAGTTAACGCTTTGGACTCCGGAAGGAAGAAATGTCATCTCGAAAAAGCGATATTTGCCAGGAAAGTTTAATCGCAACAATCTACACAAGTCACGGTTTCTGTCCATCGTGCAAGTTCCTGATCCTACGTCCCACAGAACGCTCGCCAGAAAGAATCCGGACAGAATCAACGCCAGAGTTCCGTAAAAAACAAGAAAAATACCTTGAGGAACGTAAACTAGATATTCGTCGCCGAAATAAGAGGCTAAGCCCTTGTTAAAAAAGAAGATTCCCCCCGCACACAGCCCAAGGGCCCAAAGAAGAGTTGCCCACTCACGAGAACCACGAATCTTTATGGACACCCGGGAAGGCGTGTAAAAGTTATTTCTAGTAATCATGTTTACTGCCGTGCTTCACTTTATTGACCTAAGATGCGTGGCGGCTCTCTGAAGAACACGGCTAAGAAAAGCACCAGAAGGGTGCTCAGTAGTAACAAGCTATAGACTGCAGCCTCCATCTGTGTTTATTTGTCTAAGTGTATCGAGCTTGGCTTCTCACCGGACCCCTAATGTCGGTCTATCTTTTTCTATTTTTTGGTAAAATCTTTTTTTGGACCCGCTGTGGTTCTCCAGGTTAGATCGATGACCCTAGCCCCGAGTAAGAACCATAGATAAACAAGCCCAAAAGCGTTAAAACGGCCATACCCCCTATACAAGCAATTAACCATAAAGGCACGCGACCTCCTTCTACCATCTGAGCTAGCAAACACTTCTTTGATTCCCCGCTACCGTATGCACTAACAACCAGAGCAGCGCGGAGAAAGTACAGGCAGCTTTCCATGTGGAAGCCGAGCTGGTGAAGGGACTTGAACCCCCAACCGACTGATTACAAATCAGTCGCTCTACCGGTTGAGCTACACCAGCCAAGGCCCCCCTCTTTGACCTCAACCCCTGCACGATGGCGGGAGGGCATACGGACGGAGAGACTCGAACTCTCACAGGGATCCCTACCAGGACCTAAATCTGGCGCGTCTACCAATTCCGCCACGTCCGTCTTGGGCCCAGTAGGACTCGAACCTACATTGGAAACTTAGAAGGTTTCTGTCTTCTTCCCTTAGACGATGGGCCCGAGGTGGGCAGTACCGGATTCGAACCAGTGGCCCCCTGCTTGTAAGGCAGGTGCTCTACCACCTGAGCTAACTGCCCATCCCTTTTTAATTATCTAGACTTTTGAGTGTCGCTTGGGCGCCACGTGTAAAAGCGGTCGGACAACCAACCATAGCAAATCTCCTGCGTGAGGGAACCCGTGAATTTGGGCAAAGGTGAATTCCACGCTCCATTTGGTCTTAATAGCTCGCGCCTCCAGTGGGTTGGCCAAGGCCATTCCTGTGATAACCAAATCGGGCTGAAGGTCGCGAATCCGATCGAGCTGGTTCGAGTTGTCGGGTTTTTCAACAATCTTCGGGAGACGGACCCCCATCGTCCGGCAAGTGTGCTCTAGAAGCGCCAGCTCGCCGGCCTGATAGCGTTGGTCCATATAGGGGATCCCTATTTCGCATACCCTCATGCCGCACCTGGTCAAAAACCGGCCCAGAGCGATTTCTAACATATTGTCCCCCGTGAACAGAACGCTTCGCCCCTGCGTCCAATCAAGATAAGGGCGGCACACTGACCAAACCTGTTGTTCCCTCTGAACAAGCCCGTGTGCAGGGGCCCCAAAGACCTCGCAAATTCGTTCCAGCCAGGCTCTAGTTCCATCAGGTCCTATGGGGAACGGGGCCACTATTAACCGGCACTTCCGTCGGCGCATAAGAGTGGTGGCGGTCCGGCTCAGGTAGGGGCTCACCCCACACACGTAGTCGCCTTCTTTAAGGGCAGGTAACTCCGCAAAGCGCGGAGTGGGCAGCCAGGCGGGCTGGATGCCTAATGCGGCTAACTCTGACTGAAGCTGCTGAGCGGTGGTTTCGGCTACGGAACCGAACAGAACCAGGGAAGGAGAGGCCGTGCTGCCTTCGCTGCGCGGAGCTCTTTGCGCTAGAGCAGCGAGCACCGTATCTTCTCCTTGGGTGAACGCATAATCTAATCCATTAGCACGGGCCACTACTATAGGGACACCGATGGCGGCCTCGACCCGCGGGGCTAGGCCCTCCAGATCCATCTTGATGATCTCCGTTGTACAAGTTCCAATCCAAAACACCACGCCCGGAGAGCGGTCATGCTTTATCTGTGTGCAAAGCCGAAGAAGCTCCTCGAAATCGTTGAGCTGGGCGGATATATCGCCCTCTTCGAGCTCGGCCATCGCATACCGAGGCTCTGCAAAAACCATCACCCCTAAGGCATTTTGTAAGAAGTAGCCACAGGTCTTGGTCCCAATCACCAAAAAGAAGCTGTCCTCAATTTTCTGGTACAGCCAGGCCACGCAGCTTATGGGACAAAACGTATGGTAATTGCCTGTCTCACATTCAAAATTCAGCCTTGGGCTTTCTGTGGTGGCAATGCCCAACATGTCAAGAAAGGTGGACCAAAAACGAAAACTTGGGCAGGAAATGCTCGCTCATCGACACCCTCTGCCCCAGGCTATGGACGAGAAACAGAGGAAGGGGCTAGGTAAAAATCGGACAGTAAACTGAAAAGGTCGCGGTCTGCCGCTTCGCGCGGCACTACCCCCTCAGGCTGGGCTAGAAGCTGGTCGGCTATATTAAGGTAGTAGCCGCAGACCGAAACCAGGGCTGGCTCTTGCTCGCAGATCTCGAAGATGGTTTTTCCTTTGACCCTAGAGATTCTGATATCTTCTATGAGAGGTAGGACTTCTAAAACGGGCACCGGAACAGTCTCAAGGTACTTGTCAATCAAGTCCCGTTTAGCAGTCCGGTTTCCTATAAGCCCGGCCAGGCGCAGAGCGTGGGTACGTGCTTTTTCCCGGACAGAGGCCACAATACGATTGGCCGCAAATAGAGCATCAAACCCGTTGTCCGTGACAATGAGGCAATAGTCTGCGTAGTTAAGGGGAGCAGCGAATCCCCCGCAGACCACATCACCCAACACATCGAACAGAATAACGTCGTACTCGTCAAAAGCATTGAGCTCCTTCAGGAGTTTAACCGTTTCTCCCACCACATAGCCTCCGCAACCGGCTCCCGCTGGGGGTCCTCCCGCCTCCACGCAGTCTACCCCGCCGTATCCGCGGTGTATGACATCCTCTGGCCATACATCCTCATAATGGTAGTCTTTGGCCTGCAGTGTGTCTATAATAGTGGGGATTAGGAATCCAGTGAGGGTAAAGGTGCTGTCGTGTTTTGGGTCACACCCAATCTGAAGCACTCGCTTGCCTCGTCGGGCCAGAGCTACTGAGATATTGCAGCTGGTCGTAGACTTCCCAATGCCCCCTTTCCCGTAGACAGCTAGTTTCATGTGCTTGTGTGGCTTCTGATCAGTAATGTAGCCTAGCTAGTTAGTTTACTCCATAGCCCACAGATGGGCGAACTTACACACCAAGAGAGACGGTCTTGGGGCACAACTCACCTCCAGTCTTCGGCCCTTAAAGGAAAGAAAGCCGGGCCTGTTAGAGTAAATAGTAAAGTCGCGCCCCCGCTGGGTTTGCGGCAGGCTAGGCTTAAACACGGCGCCTCGCTGTCGAACCAAAACTTGGCCTGGAAAAACCCACTGCCCAGCGAAGCGCTTCACTCCCAGTCTCTTGGGGTTGGAGTCGCGGCCGTTCTTAGTGCTTCCTGCACCTTTTTTATGCGCCATTGGCTAGAGGCTAGAATAGAACCTTGCTAAACCAAACCCCCTTGCCCTCCGTTTTGTCTTCGGTGCCCCTAAGTGTTTAAGTGTTGGGTTTGAGTTGGCTGGGATTCGAACCCAGAACCGTTCGGTTAAAAGCCGAGTACTCTGCCGTTGAGTTACCAACCCCTGTAAGTGTGGAGGCAAGGGGATTCGAACCCCTGACCTCAGCCTTGCAAAGGCCGCGCTCTACCAACTGAGCTATGCCCCCTTCGGGTCTAGTTGCCTCAAAGGCCGTTAGCTTGCTAGCCAAACGATGGAAAAAGTTCTGCATGGTGAAGGAGGGTGTAAGAAGAACAGCCATGAGGTTAGAGCCCATGGTTTCTATAGTTGCAGTTGGGGTTGAAATCCCACCTGGGGCCCAACCCTCCCTCTCGCCCTACCTGTCCCAGATTAGGGTAAAGGGACAAACTAACGCAGGTTAGTAGTGCCCCCTCGCGGCTTTCCGGCGGGGTAGAGCAGCGCGGTACAGCTCATCGGGCTCATGACCCGGAGGTCAGTGGTTCGACCCCACTCCCCGCTCAAAAACAACACGACGACGTATTGCTACAGCGTATAGATGGTAGAGATGAAAAGAGAAGTTCCGGCTTCAGACGGTTCTAGCCTGTTTCGGGAAAGTTTTAGTGCGAGTTTGATCCTGGCTCAGGATGAACGCGAGTCGGCGTGCCTAACACATGCAAGTCGTATGGGGCTTCGGCCCCATGGCGTACGGGTGAGTAACACGTGGGCACCTGCCCCCAGATACGGGTATAATGGAGGGAAACCTTCGGTAATCCCCTATAGGCGCAGGAAGTGCTTTGGAAAGTTCTAGCTGCTAGCTAGAGTGTCTGGGGATGGGCCTGCGGCTGATTAGCTAGTTGGTGCGGGTAATGGCCTACCAAGGCGAGGATCAGTAGCTGGCCTGAGAGGGCGGCCGGCCACATTGGGACTGAGACACGGCCCAGACTCCTACGGGAGGCAGCAGTGGGGAATCTTCTGCAATGGGCGCAAGCCTGACAGTGCGACGCCGCGTGAAGGAAGAAGGCCACTTTCGGTCGTAAACTTCTTTGCACGGGCACAGGAAGACTGACCGCCCGGGAAGCAAGTATCGGCTAACTCCGTGCCAGCAGCCGCGGTAAGACGGGGGATGCAAGCGTTATCCGGATTTATTGGGCGTAAAGCGTCTGTAGGTGGTTTGGTGTGTCTGCTGTCCAAACGCAGGGCTTAACTCTGTGGGGCATGTGGAGACTATCAGACTGGAGGCCGGTAGAGGTGGGGGGAATCCCTCGAGGAGCAGTGAAATGCTTAGATACGTGGGAGAAGGCCGGAGGCGAAAGCTCCCCACTGGGCCGCGCCTGACACTGAGAGACGAAAGCTAGGGGAGCGAATGGGATTAGAGACCCCAGTAGTCCTAGCCGTAAACGATGGGCACTCGATGCTGCGCGTGGGACGCGCAGTATCCCAGCTAACGCGATAAGTGCCCCGCCTGAGGAGTACGCTTGCAAGGGTGAAACTCAAAGGAATTGACGGGGGCTCGCACAAGCGGTGGAGCATGTGGTTTAATTCGATGCAACGCGAAGAACCTTACCTGGGCTTGACATGGTGCCTGCGCGCTCCTAACGGGGTTCCGCACTACGGGCACACACAGGTGGTGCACGGCTGTCGTCAGCTCGTGTCGTGAGGTGTTGGGTTAAGTCCCGCAACGAGCGCAACCCCCATCTGGAGCCGCTAGGCTGCAGAGACTGCCAAATACCGAACTTCGGTTCGGAGCTGGAGGAAGGTGGGGATGACGTCAAGTCATCATGCCCCTTATGCCCTGGGCTACACACGTGCTACAATGGTCGGGTCAATGGTTGGCAGGAAACACGTCACCTGTGCCTTTCCGCGAGGGAAGGTTTCCCTAAACCCGGCCCCACTTCGGATCGTGGGCTGCAACTCGCCCACGTGAAGCCGGAATCGCTAGTAATCGCCGGTCAGCAATACGGCGGTGAATACGTTCCCGAGCCTTGTACACACCGCCCGTCACGCCACGGGAGTTGGCCTTTCCCGAAGCTTTCGTTGAGAAGGTGAAGGAAGGGCTGGTAACTGGGGTGAAGTCGTAACAAGGTAGCTGTACTGGAAGGTGCTGCTGGATCACATGTATCATTGGAAGGTAGTGGGGCAGGCGGAGCTTTACCCAGCTCCTGTATCTGTTTTGGACTGGCCTCAGGTGTCTGCCATTGCGTATGGTAGATTAGATTGAAAAAGAATATCTGTGGAAAATGGAAGAAATAAAGAAAATGAACCAGACAAGTCGCGGCGGCCTTTCGCCAAAGGAATACTTCAACATGCTGACAGAACGTCGTCTCGACTTCTTCACGGGAGTGCCTGATTCGCTACTGAAGGACTTCTGTGCACGATCACGCCGCTCCTGGCAACCATACGTTGGCGGCAAACGAAGGAGCTGCCATTGGTATCGCGGCCGGCTACTACTTGGGCACGCGCAAGATCCCAGTGGTTTACATGCAGAACTCTGGTTTTGGGAATGCCATCAATCCGCTGCTGTCCTTGTGTGACCCAGAAGTCTACGAGCTGCCCATGCTGTTGATGATTGGGTGGCGAGGAGAGCCGGGCAAGCAAGACGAACCGCAGCATCTTGTGCAAGGCAAGAAAATGACCAGTCTTCTCACCGAAGTTGGTGTCCCGTTTGAAGTCTTGCCAAACTCCATTGAAGGTGCTCGTCACGCTCTGGATGGCGCCTTGCGCTCGATGAAGGTCCGTCCGTCGCCCTACGCGTTCTTGATCAAAAGGCAGTGTTTCGAGCCATACCAGTCCCCCACCTTGAAATCGATCGTAGATGACAACCCGTTCGCGTACAACATGACACGCGAGAGTGCCTTGGATTTGATCGCTCGGCACACGGAGAAGCAGGATGCGGTTGTGTGTTCTACTGGTATGGCCTCTCGAGAACTGTTTGAACTTCGTGAAAGCCGTGGGCAGGACCACTCCAGCGACTTCCTCACGGTTGGGTCAATGGGACACGCCAGCGCAATCGCTCTTGGCATCGCTACTGGCCAGCCCAGCCGACAAGTGTTCTGCATCGATGGAGATGGTGCCATGCTGATGCATCTGGGCACAGTTGCAACCGTGGCTCGGGTCGCGATGCTTTTATGGACTTCCTGCAGGTATAGAATGCTATCCAGTGTCGTCCAAATTAACTTGTTGGATTGAATCACAGATGTACGGAAGACTTAGCCCGAACCTTTAGAGGTTGATCTTGATCCAAGGTCTTAGAGGCTCAGGGTGGAGGCCTGGGCGCCCACAGGCGAAGAAGGACGTGCCAGCCGACGAAACGCTCCGTAGAGCCGGTTAGAGGCAGTGAGACGGAGGTATCCGAATGGGGAAACCCTTTAACTACCCCCTGTAGAGGGGGCTAGAGCGAACCTGGGGAACTGAACCATCTTAGTACCCAGAGGAACAGAAAGTAACAACGATCCCCTGAGTAGTGGCGAGCGAAACGGTGGGACCAAGGCGACAAAGACAATGCGTTGCCTGCCAACAAACCTTCCATAGAAGCGGGGGTGATGAGAGTGGTCAGAGCTTGTGACTGCTCGAGTAGGATGGAGCATGGGAAAGCCCGTTTGAATCAGCGAGGACCACCTTGCCAGGCTAAATACTCGTGGGTGACCGATAGTGCACCAGTACCGTGAGGGAAAGGTGAAAAGAACCCCGAGAGGGGAGTGAAAAGAACATGAAACCCTGTGCCTACAGTGAGTAGAAGGGCCGTGATGTGTGGCCTGACTGCGTGCCTGTTGAAGAATGAGCCGGTGAGTCATGGTGCCTGGCTAAGGTTAAGGCATAAAAGTCGGAGCCGGAGTGTAAGCGAGCCTTGCTGGCGATTTGGTCAGCCACCATGAACCCGAACCCGGATGATCTAACCATGCCCAGGGTGAAGCTTAAGTAATATTAGGCGGAGGCCCGAACCGGTTGATGCGGCAAAATCATCGGACGAGGTGTGGTTAGGGGTGAAATGCCAAACGAATCCGGAGCTAGCTGGTTCTCCCCGAAATGTGTTGAGGCACAGCCACCCATGAAGAAGCTGGGGGTAAAGCACTGTTTCGGTGCGGGCCGGCCTAGCCGGTACCAAATCGAGGCAAACTCTGAATACCAGTCTTTTCAAGCATGGGATGAGTCAGGCGTTGGGGGATAAGCTCCAGTGCCGAGAGGGCAACAGCCCAGACCACCAGCTAAGGCCCCTAAATGATCGCTCAGTGTAAAAGGTGGTGGGGACGCAAGGACAGCCAGAAGGTTGGCTTAGAAGCAGCCATCCTTTAAAGAGTGCGTAATAGCTCACTGGTCGAGCATCCCTGTGCCGAAAATGTAGGGGACTCAAGCGGTCTGCCGAAGCTGTGGGGAAGTTGGGCACTGACACAACTACCGGTAGGGGAGCGTTCTGTGTTAGGTAGAAGCTGAGGCGAAAGCCTTACAGTGGACAAGGCAGAAGTGAGAATATCGGCTTGAGTAGCGAAAACGCTGGTGAGAATCCAGCGCCCCGTAAACCTAAGGTTTCCTACGCTACGGCTCATCCACGTAGGGTTAGTCGGGGCCTAAGACGAGACCAAGGGTGTAGTCGATGGGCAGAAAGTCAACATTCTTTCACCACCTTGCTGTGACCGCAGGTGACCGGAGCAACTAGGACAGCCAGTCTGTGGTGTAGCTGGTATGTTCGGTTGCTCCGCAAGAAAAGCCTGTGTGAGTCAAAACGTTTGGTGCCCGTACCGTAAACCGACACAGGTAGGTGGGTAGAGCATACTAAGGGGCTCGAGAGAACTCCCTCTAAGGAACTCGGCAAATTGGCCCCGTAACTTCGGGAGAAGGGGTGCCTAAAGGGTTGAAATAACCAGGCCCGAGCGACTGTTTACCAAAAACACAGGTCTCCGCTAAGTTGAAAGACGACGTATGGAGGCTGACGCCTGCCCAGTGCCGGAAGGTTAAGGAGGGGTGTGCGCCCTTGCGGGCACGGCTCTCTTCCGAAGCCCCGGTGAACGGCGGCCGTAACTATAACGGTCCTAAGGTAGCGAAATTCCTTGTCGGGTAAGTTCCGACCCGCACGAAAGGCGTAACGACTTGGGCGCTGTCTCGGAGGGAGACTCGGTGAAATAAAAGTGTCTGTGAAGATGCGGACAACCTGCACCTGGACAGAAAGACCCTATGAAGCTTGACTGCAGCTTGAGAGTGGGCGCTGGTTCCAGCTGCGCAGGATAGGTGGGAGATGTGGAAGCCCCTTTTGCGGAAGGGGGGGAGTCGACCTTGAGATACCACCCTTCTGGTATTGGCGCCCTCACGAAGACACTGTTAGCCAGTCCTCGTACCCTCTCAGGTGGGTAGTTTGACTGGGGCGGTCGCCTCCTAAAAGGTAACGGAGGCGCACAAAGGTCTCCTCAGGCCGGTCAGAAACCGGTTAGGGCGTGCAAAGGCACAAGGGGGCTTGACTGCAAGACTAACGAGTCGAGCAGGGACGAAAGTCGGTCTTAGTGATCCGACGGTACCGAGTGGTAGGGCCGTCGCTCAACGGATAAAAGTTACTCTAGGGATAACAGGCTGATCTCCCCCTAGAGTTCCTATCGACGGGGAGGTTTGGCACCTCGATGTCGGCTCGTCGCATCCTGGGGCGGTAGCACGTCCCAAGGGTTGGTCTGTTCGCCCATGAAAGCGGCACGTGAGCTGGGTTCAGAACGTCGCGAGACAGTTCGGTCCGTATCCGGTGTGGGCGTTAGAGCACTGAAGGGTCTCTTTCTAGTACGAGAGGATCGAAAGAGCCGCACCTCTGGTGTGCCAGTTATCCCGCCAGGGGTAGGCGCTGGGTAGCTATGTGCGGAGGAAATAACCGCTGAAAGCATCTAAGTGGGAAGTTCCCCCTAAGATGAGAGCTCTCACCGCATGCAAGCGGGTAAGGTCACAGGTAGACGACCTGATAGATGGTCCTGAGGTGTAAGCGCAGCAATGCGTTCAGCCGAAAGGAACTAACAGATCGAGGACTTGGATCGGGAATGTGATGGCAGGGTTAAGTAGGTTTAGTCAACTGGTTTTCACCGGCAGCCATTAGCCTGTTCGAAACACTCCGACTCCATTCCGACCTCGGCTGTGAAAGGACAGAGCGGCCAGGGTACTCCAAGCGCAGGCTGGGGGGAGATCAGCTGGGCGCCGGTCGGACTGTATTGCTACCATACGAATGTGGTCAAAAGTTAGCAGAATGGCTATTAATTCTAATTCTTTTGGTTTATCTAGATTGGGAGATAATGTGTTTACGGGCGCCTACGCTCAGTCATACCCCTATAGCTACAGCGCAGGCCTGTCCACTGAGCTAGGGGCTTTCGGGTTACTTGACGACTGGCTAAAACGTGACCGTTTTGTGTTTGTAGGGTGGTCTGGGCTACTGCTCTTCCCAACGGCCTATCTAGCCTTAGGTGGGTGGTTCACAGGTACCACGTTTGTTAGCTCTTGGTATAGCCACGGCCTGGCCAGCAGTTATCTAGAAGGATGTAACTTCCTGACTGCGGCAGTGTCGAGCCCAGCTAACAGCATGGGCCACTCGCTGTTGCTGTTGTGGGGACCAGAGGCTCAGGGTGATTTTGCGCGCTGGTGCCAGTTGGGTGGGCTTTGGACGTTCGTTGCTTTCCACGGATCTTTTGCATTGATTGGTTTCTGCTTACGACAGTTTGAAATCGCTAGGCTGGTGGGGATCCGACCATACAATGCTATTGCTTTCTCAGGCCCTATCTCTATCTTCGTGTCCGTCTTCTTAATTTATCCTTTGGGCCAAGCAAGTTGGTTTTTTGCTCCTAGTTTTGGCGTCGCAGCGATCTTCCGTTTTCTACTTTTCCTTCAAGGGTTCCACAACTGGACCCTTAATCCTTTCCATATGATGGGCGTGGCTGGGATTTTAGGCGGGGCCCTGCTGTGCGCTATCCATGGCGCTACCGTGGAGAACACCTTGTTCCAGGATGGTGATGCGGCAGATACTTTCCGCGCGTTCACACCAACTCAATCCGAGGAAACCTATTCGATGGTGACCGCAAACCGTTTTTGGTCGCAAATTTTCGGCGTAGCTTTTTCTAATAAGCGTTGGCTTCATTTCTTTATGCTGTTTGTTCCAGTAACGGGGCTGTGGACAAGTGCTTTCGGGATGGTCGGCCTAGCTCTCAACTTGCGTGCCTACGACTTTGTGTCTCAGGAGCTTCGTGCGGCCGAGGACCCAGAGTTTGAGACTTTCTACACGAAAAATATTCTGTTAAATGAAGGAATCCGTGCCTGGATGGCTGCACAAGACCAGCCGCACGAGAACTTCATCTTCCCAGAGGAGGTTTTACCACGTGGAAATGCACTTTAATGCTTCTTCAGGTCGAAAAAGAACTAGATAGAGGTGTGGCGCTAAGCGTATTGCTAAATATACGAACAGTCGCTATAGATACTTCAAAATGGAATCAAAGCCTCAGAAGTCTCAATTCACCGTCCTAAGAGAAACAAACCCTAGTAGTCTCGCCAAACCTACGGCACCCATGGGCCCTTACCAGTGGGTTAATTATCGCCTAGACCTCGATGCCATCGTGGACGACATTGCTGGAAAGTACGTGCCCCCTCACGTAAACATCTTTTACTGTTTCGGAGGCATCGTCCTGACCACGTTTTTGTTCCAAGTGGCCACAGGGTTTGCTATGACTTTCTACTACAGGCCTTCGGTGACCGAAGCGTTCAGCTCAGTAGAGTATATTATGAATGAGGCTAACTTTGGTTGGCTAATCCGATCTCTCCATCGCTGGTCTGGGAGTATGATGGTATTGATGGTAAATGTGCACGTGTACAGGGTGTACTTAACTGGAGGGTTTAAAAAGCCGCGGGAGTTGACTTGGGTCACCGGTGTGATCATGTCTGTGATTACGGTATCCTTTGGTGTAACCGGTTACTCGCTCCCTTGGGATCAAGTGGGGTATTGGGCCTGTAAAATTGTAACAGGGGTGCCGGAAGCGCTGCCTGTGGTCGGCGGTTTCATCGTACAGCTGCTAAGAGGGGGAGCCTCTGTTGGCCAAGGGACGCTCACTAGGTTCTACAGCCTGCACACTTTTGTGTTACCGTTGTTGGCCGCAGTGTTCATGCTAGCGCACTTCTTAATGATCCGTAAACAGGGTATCTCTGGGCCTTTATAGAGGCCGGTCTGAAAAATTCATCACGGACAAGGTTCATCCCCGTTGTTTGTGATTAAGCCCGGAGGGAGTCGAACCCCCGACCTTGTGGTCCGTAGCCACCTGCTCTAGTCCACTGAGCTACGGGCTCTTGTTTCTTGTTGGGCCGCCCTGGGTTTGAACCAGGGACCTTACCCTTATCAGGGGTGCGCTCTACCGCTGAGCTAGCGGCCCTTGAAGCAACCGAACGCTCCCCAGGCTGGATTTGAACCAACGACACCTCGGTTAACAGCCGAGTGCTCTAACCCCTGAGCTACTGAGGAAGACTTCTAGTCCAGACACAGCGACACGTCCTTCTTGTACTGATTAGCTTGGTAAGACAAATATTGCTGAGAAGCTTCGATGTAGCTCGTCAGTAAGTCTTTTCTACCCCAAGTCTTCCACACCAGTCCTTTCTTGAGTGATAAGAAGATTTCTTGGAAACTACGCCAAGAAGCATCCAGCAGGTTCAAAAGCAATGTCTTCTCTAGGTAATCACACATGTCTTGACTGTACCATTGATAAGTAATGGTTCGTCTAGAGTCGTGTAAAAGCCAGGTACGCTCTGGTATTATGTCAGCCTTATTTTCGGCGTAAACCAAAAGCGTCCATTTAGCTGCCAACCTATGCCAGACTACAGACTGTCGATCGGACAGCATTTGAGATTTATAATAATTGAGAATGGTCTGGTCTTTGAAGGTTTGCTGTCTCACGCTGGAGAATAAAGATTCTACTCTATCTTGAGCTTGCGAAAACAAATTAGCGAGCACTCTGCTGTTGCTCGATTCAGATGGAGAAGAGAGTATAGGTAGTCCGTATAGACCCGCTTGTTTAAGAATTTTATCTTCTAAGCTAAGGACGAACCTGAATTTCCCTGGATCCCCTTGGCGACCTGTACGGCCTACCAGTTGCTGATGG